>JAODTK010001666.1:600000-777755 GCA_026419785.1 Sclerodactyla briareus | reverse complement strand
TCAAGTTGTCAACTAAGTTAAAGTGGATAGCACACTTGTGTAAGTGAGTAATGAAAATACCTCCATAGCGATACATGAACTATCATTTCACTTGATTAGGAGACATAAACAATGTGTTAATATGATTTAGCTCAATACTTCCCAAGTCTTCATGGAGTTTATGATTGCTTAGGGGTGATGTAGGTAGCAAATATCAAGAGAGTACTCTCCCCCAAGGAACCTGTTCGGACTTGAGAAATACTCCTACGCCTGCAAATTATATTTATTTCGCTGAATCCTAGTGTGGTGGTACTTACAAGCGCCTGGTGTGGAGTCCAACCCAAACATACAATTCTTCCCTTGCCTTCAATTGGAAAATCCTGCGAACAAAATGGAGAAAATCAAAAAATTCAGGACGCATTAGTTCATGGCATGTACTTTCATCACATCAACTTGGACCCAATCAGATGGGAAGTTATCGCTCGAGTATCAAAGTGTTCACTTTCGAATTGTAACAAAATTATAGCGGACGGGGGACAAGACCTCAAGTCATTTTCAACAATTTTGAAAGTGAGTTTATAATCATGGACATATGCCTCATTTGCTATCATGAGAGAACTTGATAACATCTTATTGTTTTAATGATTGTTTTCCATGTTGGTATAAAGTTCAATGGACACAAGTGGCTTCCTATCAATTTACGTATGTATCTGTCTCTAGCAAGGTCAGGTCATACTCTCTCCATTGTATATTTTTGAAGAAAAAAAAAAACTCACACAAGTCTTTGCCTTACATGGCCACTAGTACCAGGGTCCTCTAAATATTTGAACCCACACTGAAAATGTTAATTCCTTTTCCACCCCCGCACAGATAACTAAACCTCTGATCAATCTTCCCTACTGATCTTACCACACTTGATGCTTAGCTTAACTAATCTGTTTTACATTGCAGATCCGTAAGATATCGTAGCGTATATTTCATTCCTGTATAGTCACAATGACCAACAATTTTGATATCAGAAGTCTCGCTATCAATGTGAGAGTGCTCCTCTAACGCAGGCTTTGGACAATCTACCCTCAGTGGATAAGGAAGGGCGGTCCACTCACTGACTAAAACTTGTAATACGTGAAAACTGATGTCAACAGGAACAAGTATGAAGGGTTGGGAACATACACCACCCTCCCCTGTCCTGCCCCTTTTATGAGCACGAAGACAGGTCATTGGAAATCACTCCTCTGGTCGCCAGCCTTGTGAATAATTATGGCATGAATGAGTTTTGTTGATGGTATCATAAATTACTTCTTAATATTAATAAATAACATAAGTGCATTTTTGCAGCCTAGGAACAACTCTCAAAGAGCAACGATCTAAGGCTCTTTACAGAAGAAAGAAAGAAAAATAGGAACTACAAATCACGAAAAGCCTCTTTGAAGAGGTGTAGACAGGTACTTTCCGCCTTGACTTGCAGAGAGGGACATTCGTAGCATTTCTGACAGAGCCCAGAAAAGCATTCCAGTGAAGAAATCAAATTTACTGAAGACGGATCACTGTATGATTTAAATGAATAATGAATAGTCATTTATTTATCGTAAAATTTCTATTCAATTCAGTCTTGGATGCGGTGGGTGGGGTCTGCCTCTAGGGAGCAATGAACTGCTCGTGGGAGTATCTTTGAATTATACTCATTTCCGTCTTCAGTTCTATTGAGTGCCAAGGTTCCTCTGAAAATTATCCTCATCTGCGTGGAGGACGATGGGGAATCTGCAAACAGTGCAGCGAGATGGCTCATAAACGTTTTGAGTTCACGGCTGGACACTGTTGGGTACAATTCCAGCAGCGGGATGCACTTGAAATGGCAATGATGTGTATAATGAACTTGAGGAGTATGGGAGTTTCTTGAAAACCTGTTAGTTGTTCATCAAGTATGCGCTGCAAAGTTCTTGTGACTTTGGGAGGATCTTTCAATCACTCACTCCATAAATTGGGATCAGTTTTTACCGAAAATTGTCACTGCGCACCAATGTTACCATCGGTATATTTGCCACTGTGTATTCAAAATCATGACCGCAAACCAATTTTTTTGTCTCATTAGTAGGTTGCTACATTCAATTTTAAGTTAAAACTATCCAATGTCATTACAGAAGATTCAGTTGGTTGCCACTGCTCTGAATAAAGGGTATCACAATTCACCATACCTATTTAAATCACAGCAAAATTAAGTAAAACATTTGTGTGAGATCAATTTGAATGCCTGTAGAACATTGCCTGAACTCTTATATACAGTGGAATTTTTCAGTGTTTCAATTCACGCCAAAATTGGAATACATTAATAAGCAATTTATGTAGAATTATGCTCTGTATTTTTCTTCTTTTCTTCTCTTCTTCCTGCCAAGGCACATCTTCGATCAGTCCTTCACATTCATAACATCCTAGATGGAACTTTACTGACATAGTAGTATTTGCTTTCTGTAGGGTGGAGTGTACATTGTCCTTAATGATCCATAATTGGGTGTCTATATTATTGCTCTTGAATTCTCCATTTGCCTTAAAGTACAATGGTCACATAATGTGTTTTTTTTTTGTTTTCAACACACTGCTTCTGTGGTCTCATTGATCCTTTAACCCCCAAAAATCAATCTGGTTCAGGATTTTACTGTGTTTTTATTGCCCAAAGTATTTTACATATAATATACCGCCAGAATCTGCACCTGAGTTCTAGTAAAGCCCGCAAAGGGCAGCAATTACGCATTCCCGCATTCCACGAACTAAGAAATTCATTCCAAAATCTGCTTTAGAGAAACGGCGCAAGGGTGTGGGTGTGGTGTGCATTATTTCGGACAGACATTCCCGCTCACGTTTAGGAACCGCGCGCAAAAAACAAGAACGGGCCCCACCTTCGCGTCATGTTTTTAGTAAATCTCTGGAGGCACATGTTGCTTCTAAGAATTCAGTGCGCTCCCAAACTCACCTTCTTAAGCTCATCAGTTTATTAGCAGTTGACCCTAGTAACAGTAACTCCATCTTTTGCGGAGTTCACAGTACAATCTTAGCAGAAAAATTTCCTCTTGACGTCACGATGGTCCCTCTGCACAGGTATCAGAATCTGATATTTATATGTCATTGAGTCAGTTCTTGGCAATTCAGGGCGTTTCCATTTTGATAACATTCCCAGGAGAATTATGAAAAGTTGTTTTTCGTGTCCAATATACTTTAACAACACCAATTCCGCGCATAAGGCCCTTAAATTGGTTTCTTGCTCGCACAGTTTCTTCTACACTGATCGTCATTTCTGATTATATTCTGCGTGGATGTTTACCTCATTTCCATTGATTTTCTCTGCAACTCCTCTGAAAAAACTAGGCCTTTTTATCATTGTTCTTACTAGCATGGAAAGCAATCACACTCGACAAAGCTTTGAGCAAACACAGAGTAATGACATGGTACGCCTGTTCCCAAGTCCAAATTCCTATTTTCACTTCTTCCTACTTTTTGCAAACTAGTTAATGCTAGAGCCCCAAGCTCCCAATAACATTTTTTTTCTAGACGGTTGGATAAATTAATATCCCTTGGGAGAGTCCTTGATTGGTAAATGCCGAGTTGCATGGCTTTTACATACTTGTAGGATGTGAGACCTGATGCGGGACTGATGTAAAATCAATGGAGTGGGTCTTCTTACATTCATAAAAGATAATAACCTGTAGGCTGATTGGCATTACAGCTTTGATCAGCCGTTTATCGCTTCTTAAGTTAAAGGCTCCATATTTCTAGGCCGGGTTTTCTAGAAGAAGGGTTATCCCTGTTCTTTTTCTAATCTACCAGGCACGTTTTCTTGTTAAGACTACTTTTCATCTTTTTGCAAGCCATCATGAGTGAAACACTTATTAAAATTGATGAGAACTTCAAACACACCTCATCCTATGTTGAGTGAAAAAGGTCCCCCCCCCCACTCACTTCTGCAGGAGTCTCCCCACCTCAGCAAGGTCCCCACCGCCCCTCTGCAATGTCCCCACCCCATCTCACCTCTGGAAGGTGCCCACCTCACCTCTACAAGTCCCCACCCCACCTACCTCGACAAGGTCCCCCCCTCACCTCTGCAAGGTCCCCCCACCACCTCACCTCTGCATGGTCCCCCACCCTATACCTCACCTCTCACGGTGCCCACCTCACCTTTGTTGCAGGTCCCTACCACCCCACCTCAGCATGGTCCCCACCACACCTCTGGCATGGTCCCCACCCCATCTCACCTTGGCCATGTGCCCCCACTTCACCTCTGCAAGGTCCCCACCCCACCTCACTCGCCAAGGTCCCCACCTCACCTCTGCATGGTCTCCACCTCAACTCGCAAGGTCCCCCTCACTTCTGCAAGGTCCCCATCCTACCACGTCACCTCTGCAAGGTGCCCACCTCCAACACCTCTGCAAGGTCCCCACCTCACCTCTGCAAGGTCCACACTCTCAATGCTATAGGCAACTCAATTCCAACATTGCACAAAACCGCCCACCATATGTTGGATTATCATTGACATAGCAGTACCATGCATTTTTTTAAAATATTTAATGTTGTTTGAAGCACTTCCCTCTCGCATGGTCACTCCACAGTTGACAAGATTGCAAGCAACATGTTTCTTACAGTATATGAAAGGGGTTACTTACAGGCGACAGTTTTTTCATTGAAAGTTGACATCCAACCCATCATGTGTGAGGGGGAGGCAGCCATGTCCATGTTGGAGTGGATAGAGGAGGATACCAATTCTGAACAATCATATGTGCTCTGATTTTTTGTGAATCTCATCATCCTTGTCGGAAGCATCTCAGAAAACTAAGCCATCATGTCGCTCTTAGTCAAAGAGACAGTAGGCGATGTGTGGGTCAGCACCCAATGTGGAGAACAGGCAGCATTGGAGGGTTGAACTGAGCATGTGAGACAATTAGGGCCTGTCTCGTTCCAAAGCACTGTGGAAAACGCTTTCCAGACTTTGAAGGGGTTTGAACTTGCAATCTTAGTTATTTCAAATCGGTAGGTCTGATGAATGAGAGCCAATCTGTAGCTCTGATAACTGACTAATCTGGCGCCTTATGACTGAGCTAATCTGAGCCCCGATGTAACATCTAATCTGGAGCTCTGATAACTGAGCTAATCTGGAGCCCTGCTGACGGCAGCTAATCTGGAGCTCTGATGACTGAGAGCTAATCTGGAGCTCTGATGACTGAGAGCTATCTGGAGCGCTGATGACTGAGGCCATCTGGAGCTCTCATGCTGAGCTTTTCCCTACTCTCCCCACTTTTTTAATCTCACCTCCCACAGAATTTGAAAAAAGGGCATCCATTTTAGAGAGTTCCACATGGATGCAATGAATGTTTTGTGAGGAGTATTGATAATCAATCCCTGAGGCTGATTGGCAATAAAAGAATATTTTATTAGCCTGTTTCCATGTTGGGTTACGACATTATGGAATAAAAAAACCAACAAAACAAAGTTCACTGTTGAAAATGCTGTGGATACTACTTGAGAGCATTGATATTTATGGGTATAATGTCAAACTTTGATACCTGAAATACGCATGTTGATAAATGCCCACATTTGAGTGAGATAACTGTTTGATGGTTTGATAGGTTGTGACAGTTCCACTGACTTTGGTTAAGATGCTGCTGAATCTGATGCCCCGATTCTTCAGTCCTATAATTTCAATCTAATCAAAACCCCTATTCGTAAGTGTCTTCTGGTTAGAACAGTATCAATTCCTTTCCAGTCACATCTAAGACTAGACAGCGTGTTTCAATTGTGAAATGACTGATTAACTCTCATGAAACCAAATTCTCTTATTGACATCATATTCTGTAATGTGCGTTGATTTGTCCCTAATCATGCATTTGTGGCTCAGGAGTGCCCTATCTGAATGTGATGATAAAAGTAAAAGTGAAGCATTTAGTAAGATTGGAGCCATCAATGATTCATTCCTAAATAATGCTTGTCATAATAATTGTTCTTGTAATATAAGTTACAGTTCGCTCTTTTGACAACGACATGCATGGAACTTCTGTAGTGTGAATAGCAAATGTGGAATAGAAATTACGCATTGCTTGAACGCCTAAGACCCACAAACTATGTTTTGTCATAGCTGACTGTGTGGGAGAATAGAGAGCGGTGTGGGAGAATAGTGAGCGGTATTAGTGTCGCTTTGCAATGGCAACAGGTCCGGTTTCGAATTCACCGATCAGCACCGGCTTTTTCCAGAAGTGGCTGTACTTGCAGTTCGACTGGCGCGTGGTTCCTGTCTTATGTTCCTGGGTTCTTCTGTTGAGCGGTGGGCTTGGTGATTTCGGGCGGTTGTTTCGGGGGCACTGGCAATAGGTCCTCGTCGGTCGGCTGCGAGCAGTCGCATCGAACATCTTCCGCTCCTCCAGGTTCTGAGAAAGTGGTCAGGTCCTGGAGTTCACTGATCGTCCGTCGATGGGGACGTAAAATTGCGGTCCCGGGAGCAGGGATTGGGTGTCAACGTCCTGCCTCAATTCATCTGAGCACTAGTCGAGAAGAGAAGGCGAGTTGTCGCCGCTGCTCATCCACGATCAAAAATTCGGTTAGGGTTCCACGATGAGTCAAATTGGCTTCCTGAACCCGTAGCAATCAAATCAAATCAAATCAAATCAAGCTGTTTTGCAATGTGGGTCTGTATGTATAATCATTATGCTCATTGGGTAGAATGAAGATTAGAAAAATAGAATTGTCCATCTCAATGTGATGAATCGTATTGCATTGGTTGAATCAATGCCTTGTCAAAAATAGGTTTGTTATAGTTGGCTGCCTAACTAACATTAATGCAATACACTGCTTCTGGGAATACGAATGCACTTCCTAAATTGATGTAAATAATGAAATAGCAACCCAATAGCACTCCTTAAATGTTGGGACTTCCTGTATATCCTTAGGCTTCGTTGGGTAGATTGAAAATAGAAATGTCCATCTCAATGTGATGAATCGTATTGCATCGTAATGCCTTGTCGAAAAGTATGTTACAGTGAGCTGCCTAACTAACATTGATGCAATACTCATGCTTGTGCAATTTCAAAATGCACATTCTATTGGGGGGAATTGTGAATTGTGACTAGGAAGGGGGGAAATAGCAACCCCACAGCACTCTGTGAACGGTGCGTCTTTATGTAAAACCTTGTGCTTTGTTTTGGTAGAATGGAAATTTGAAAAAAAGAAATGTCCATCTGAACGTTATCAATTGTATTGGATTTAGTAACTCAATGCTTGGTTGTCAAGATAGGTTTTGTCATAGTGATCTACCTAACTATCAATGATGCAATATACAAGCTGGTGCAATTAAAATGCACATCCAAAATTGGTGTTAATAGTGCAATCCCACAGTAACTCCTCAGATTTTGTGTCTTCATGTATATCCTTACACTCCATTGGGTAGAATGAAGATTAGAAAAATAGAATTGTCCATCTCAATGTGATGACTCCTATTGCATTGGTTGAATCAATGCCTTGTCAAAAATAGGTTTGTTATAGTTGGCTGCCTAACTAACATTAATGCAATACACTGCTTCTGGGAATACGAATGCACTTCCTAAATTGATGTAAAATGAAATAGCAACCCAATAGCACTCCTTAAATGTTGGGACTTCCTGTATATCCTTAGGCTTCGTTGGGTAGATTGAAAATAGAAATGTCCATCTCAATGTGATGAATCGTATTGCATCGTAATGCCTTGTCGAAAAGTATGTTACAGTGAGCTGCCTAACTAACATTGATGCAATACTCATGCTTGTGCAATTTCAAAATGCACATTCTATTGGTGTGAATAGGGAAATAGCAACCCCACAGCACTCTGTGAACGGTGCGTCTTTATGTAAAACCTTGTGCTTTGTTTTGGTAGAATGGAAATTGAAAAAAAGAAATGTCCATCTGAACGTTATCAATTGTATTGGATTTAGTAACTCAATGCTTTTTGTCAAGAATAGGTTTTGTCATAGTGATCTACCTAACTATCAATGCACATATACACGCTTGTGCAATTAAAAAGGCACATCCAAAATTGGTGTTAATAGTGCAATCCCACAGTAACTCCTCAGATTTTGTGTCTTCATGTATATCCTTACACTCCATTGGGTGAGAAGAAAATTAAAAAAAGAAAAGAAATGTCCATCTCAATGTGATGACTCCTATTGCATTGGTTGAATCAATGCCTTGTCAAAAATAGGTTTGTTATAGTTGGCTGCCTAACTAACATTGATGCAATACTCATGCTTGTGCAATTTCAAAATGCACATTCTATTGGTGTGAATAGGGAAATAGCAACCCCACAGCCAAAATTTGAAAAAAAAATGTCCATCTCAATGTTATCAATTTTATTGGATTTAGTAATTCTATGCTTTGTCCAAAAAATGGGTTTGTTACTTGAGCTACCCATCTAACATGGATGCAATACACAAGCTTGTGCAATTAAAAAGGCACATCCAAAATTGGTGTTAATAGTGCAACCCCACATCCGACTCCTCAAATTTTGTGTCTTCAGGTATATCCTTACTCTTCGTTGGGTAGAATGATTTTTTTTTTAATAGAAATGTCCATCTCAATGTGATGACTCCTATTGCATTGGTTGAATCAATGCCTTGTCAAAAATAGGTTTGTTATAGTTGGCTGCCTAACTAACGTTGATGCAATACACATGCTTCTGCAATTAAAAATGCAAAACCTAAATAATGCACTCCTTGAATTTGTTATGTTTTTGCTTAGTCAAAAAAGTTCCGTCAGCCAATTTAAGCAGTCATGCAATGGGTTCTTCAATCTTCATTCTTAATCTTTGTAAAAACAATGGCTGTACATGCTAGTGCAATTAGAGAGTCCCATCCTGATGTATGTGTGGAGTGAAATAGCAAATCTATACTACTCCTAGATGTTTGATGTTTGTCATAGCTAAGAAAAAAATGAATGAAATGTTTGTCTTACTGATGAGTCTCATTGTTGTAAGTTTTGTGTTTTTTCTTGACACTCCTTGTAATGAACGTATTCTAGGGACTTGGGAAATTGTCCATATAATCTAGTGGGACGGTGCAGTGGTGAATATTTGTGGTTCACAAATTCAAAAACCCTTTCTGTTTGTTTAATCTTCATCATTTCAAACATATTAATGCTTTGCTGTATGAACTAGGTTTTATATTAATAACCTATCGTACAAGGAATCAACAATTATAATTATGTTTTTGTTGGTATGCTGGGTCCCTTTGAAAATGCAATGCACAAGTTACTGTTCAACCAATGTTATGGACATAGGAGATAGCAAGTTTACTACCCTTCATTGTTTCCTGGTCACTGATCGATCAATAAATCTAGTATGCGTGTTTCCTTGAAACTCTTGGGAAGTCAATTTGATTCAGATGCATAAGAGATTAGAAATGCTCAACATCATGTGTGATGTAGAAAGTAAAATAGCAAATCTACAACAATCCTTCTGTTGCTTTATCAAAAATGGGTTTATCGCACTAACTGCTGTACAAAGAGTCTGTTGCCCTTGACAGTTTTTTTGTGAAGGAAATGTATTCATTTTCAGGAATGCCTGTCCTAATGTAAGTGATGTGTATAGTCAAATTGGGAATCTTATCAATTTTAACAGTTCTTTGTTGCAAAACTGAGGCAATATTTTGTAGAATTTTGTGATAACCCTAAACAACTACACCTGTTTGTTGATAACCTCACTCTTTTAAAAAATGCAGCATACATACATGTGCAAATGGGAATGCCCATTCCAATACAAGTTCATAATGTAATAGCAATTCTCCATCTTCTTATCAATGCTTTGTCACAAAAGAGGTTTGTATACTAGGCTGTCATACAATTAGTTGCTAACTATGGCATACAACATAGTTGAAATTGGCACTTGCAGGCACGTTTGCCACTTCTGTAAGGATACGTTACAAACCTTGAATGAGTCAATTCTTCTCTCCACAAATAAATGCCACATGCATGGCCGCAAACTTGTAACAAGCAAGTGACTGCCCGTGTTGTCAGCTAGCATACATCGCGGGAGGCATGTTGTAAGCTAGTCGTTCATGTATAATTGGTATTGTTGCGAAGCATGAGTGAATCATGTTTTCTTTCGCTAATGAGGACAGTTATATGTTTGCTGGAGGCAGTGTATAATTAGAGTTTGGCAGCTGCTGATTAAACAAGAGTGACTAACATACTATTGTTTACATAGGGTAGGCACCTGAGGGATTCTTCTTTAAACATGACGGTACTTATTAAGCATGACAATTATTGATGGATCAGTCTTCCTGTTGTCTATCTGAGGCTAAATTCTTGAGGCTTCCGGATAATTGAATTTCCTTTAAAATGAAGTAAAGGATGCATGTTTTTGCCATGCCAGTAGATGTTCACCTGAAGTGAATCAATCATATATGAAGGTCTCCCAAGAATCGTTCGTACATTGATTGTGAATGGGTGTATATGCTGATTGTCTCAATTGGTGCTGCAGGATGTTGAATTGTTAATGTTTATGATGATCGTGTAGATATCACATCTGCAGCTGTTGTTGTATCCAGGTGAACCAGGCTCCAACCCCCTGTTTGTAGGGTTCCCACGGTCATGGAAAACCTGGAAAATCATGGAATCAATGAAAAATCCAGGCCTGGATTTTATTTTGAAATTCAGTCCCCCCAGTGGAAAGTTTTTTGTCATGGAATTTTTCATGAAGTGATGTTGTCACTTTCTCACAGCTGTTTGCTGTTGTTGCTTTGGCTCTTTTAGATGTTTTTTCAGTTGAGAATTCCGTTCAGATTCATAGAGAAGGCATTTGAATCCTTTATTTTGTCATGAAAAAGTCATGGAAAAGTCATGAAAATTGATTGCCCAGAATCTGCAGGAACCCTTGTTTGTGTTAGTTACAGGACCAAGGATCAGTAGCTAACAGGGCCTATCTGCACTCCTGCATGGTGTTTGGCCTGAACATCAGATTAAAAAAACAACAACAATAATCTGGTTCATGGTCACAATTGCCCAAGCTCACTACTAAGCAATCTTTGGGTATCTAGATCATCCCCTGCATATAGGTGTTATCTTTTCAACGCTGTGCCCAGACTGTCTTCACTCTCGGAAAGGTCGCAGAAATATATCTGATATTGTGGGGAGAAGAACAAGGGGGCACTTATGTTGGAGGACATTTGAATTAACACAGTCCTAGGGGATGTTCACTTGATCATGAGGAGAAGTTGCCCCTTATTATTAGTATATGCCCCTTCCCCATGCTGCTCCTCTGCTGCCCCTGATTATACTCGATGAATTTGAATTTTCATAGACTGCAAAAGTGTGACTAGCAGCCAGATATTATGGTGAGAGAGGATGATGGGGTTTGTAGCTATATTAAGTTGTATTTTGCCATAATGTGATTATCATACTGGATAGAGGGGTGCCAGCATCATGTGTCTGAAAGGGATTATGCTCAAAGGAACTTGGGATCTCAGAACAGGCAATGTTCAAAAGTTAGTACAATTTAATGGAAAAATTCATCAATTGGAAATGCATGTCAATGTTGTTATTCACATCTAATTTGGCCCTAACCATATGAAGTAAGTGCAGACTCCCTTGTGTCAATGTGGTATTCTCATCTAATCTCGTCCTAACCATTATGGAGTAAGTGCATACCCCCTTGTGTCATTGTGGTTAGTCTTCATCTAATCTGTCCTTACCATATGAAGTAAGTGCATACTCCTTGTTCAATGTTTGTTATTCTCCATCTAATTCTGTCCCTAACCATAAATGCAGTACGAGTGGCCTACTCCTTGTGTCATGTGGTTTATTCTCATCTAATCTGTCCTAACCATATGAAGTAAGTGCTACTCCTTGTTTCAATGTGGTTATTCTCCTCTTATCTGTCCTAACCAGTATATATCAGACAGTGCTAAATTACCATTTGTAACACCACTTTCAAGAGTCGGCCTGTTAAAAAACAGGTCTGAAATGAAATTAATTAGTTCGGCCCCTGTTTATATTGTTATAATTTGTGGCAAAAATGATCAGTCCTATGTCTCCTCCAGTGTCTGTATAGGTCAACATCCCTCAAATGTGAGCAATCGAGTAAACTGAACACATCATTTCCAGGTATATTTCACTATTCCCTCATAATAGCAGCAGACATTGTGTGTTATCCATGCCTTACGATTACGATGACCATTAATCTTGAAGATGAGTGAAATGGATTGTTATGTTCTTATGAATGTTCTTCCCCTAAGGGATATGCTGTTGAGGATCAACTTCCTTTTATAAACACAACAAAAAGTTCACTTAAAATGCTGCCTCTTGATGCTATGTTGATGAGATTAGGAGGAAGGCAAAACAGAAGTGCCACCTATAATGGATACTGACTACCATATACTCCATATATACAGACTCAGCCATAATTACTTGTGATGTAATTAATGCATTGGCTGTCAGCTGTGCATTCCTGTTAGGGCATGGAAGATTTTATGATCTTATTGTTTATGTTCTGGGTGTGAGGAGTAGAGAGGTAGTGGGTTGGGGATGGTGGCTGGTCATTTTCATCCCAAACAAAATTGTGGTTGGGAATTCATGGGAATACAGGGGGAAATTCCCCCTCCCTATCTCAACAACGTCCATTGACTTCAATCAGTATCAAGGAATGTATAGTGAGTCACGCATGGTGATATGTTTCATATGTGGTGTATGTATTTGTGTATGTAATGCCTACTTTGTGATCAAACTAACTCTAGCTGACATGCCTGCTCCGCCTAATACAACTAGTGTGTGTTCCCCCGTGAGTACATGGTGAATGCTGTTTATCTGTGCATGAGTAGGGGATGAATTTTTGTGAAAAAAGTGGGAACCTGTCAAATTCTGTATTCCAACGTGCCGGGTGGGATCGAGTTCAAACTTGGTGTGCTTCTCATGATGAGTACATGAATGCTATTCATCTTCGTATGAGTAGGAGGTAAATGAGTTCTGCCTCCCACTCTCTCCTCTCATCATTATTAATCCAGGTAGCATATTACCCCCATGTCTATTGAAGAATTCTCCCACAATTGGAAAAACAAGTTCAAGACTCTGTTCTTCAAGGCATCAACCCTCTCAAACTAACAACATCTGCAGGGGGGCTATTCCCACATTATTCACTCTTTGTGGAAAGAAATACTTTGGAATATCTGATCTGCAACGTTTGCCACGAAACTTGAGACAATGACTCCTATTAGTAGTAACATTATAAAATTCGAAGAAATAGTGGAATGGAAGGTCATAGAAGCCATGAGCAATTTTGAAACCTGAGTCAAATCATTACAATTCACCTCAGCTCCACTGAAATCTGACCAAGATGCTTCAATCTTTCCCCATAATGGCAAATCTCTCAGACAGTGAACTGATATTGTAGCCCTCCTCTGAACGTTCTCATTAGCAGCTCATCTTTCACGAAATTAGGGTTCCGCACTTGCACAGAATACTCTGGGTGAGGTCTCACTACTGCCTAAACAGCCTGACAACGATGTCTTCGTCGAGAAAACTGAAATAAGCTGAGATTTCAAATACCTTTCCTAGCTGCACGGCCAGCCACAACTGCTTCGAAATACACACCAAGATCTTTTCCAGAAAATACCACATCAATTTCTTGACCATTTGAACATAAAGGAAACCATTGGCGTATGATAGCCGACATGCATCACTTTGCATTTATTGTCTTTAAAGAACATTGCCAATCAGAAGACCATTTGGAAATTCAAGACCATTTGGAAATTCCAGTCCAAATCCCTTTGAACAATGGCAACGACATCATTCAAAATCACTCCCCAATACAACTTTGTGTTGTCTGCGAATTTTGGTAACTTTAGAATTCAACTGCAATTCAACAGTTGGAGCAATATGATAGGGTTTCTATATGAAGTACATTATCTGTAATTCATGTTTTTTTCCATGTTTGCGTTATTTTCTGTTATTAGCCATAAGTGTTGTGCAGTTATCAGTAGTTTAATCATCAGTTTTTGAGAATCAATGGGCTGTTTTGGACATAACCTGTACACTTCTGTAATACACAATCTGTGTAAACACACCGACCAGTTTTAACGGCCGTCTTTGTCACAGCTGCCGCTTTTATGAGGATCTTGAGGAAACACAGGGAGCCTTGCTTAAATGGAGCGGTACTTTACACAAACACAACAGTAATTGCTTGTTTTCTAGCATTGGTCTGTTACGCACAATCGACTCAGCTGAAAAAAAAAATTGTGAGTGTTGTTTCCACTTTGCCCAAAATTGTCATCAACGTAACGACCGAAAATCTGAGTAACCCGTTTGTACTTCCGCGATCTCTAAGTCTTCAGCCATTTCCCAACGGGTTGAGCCTGTGTTAAATCCTCATTTTCCAACTAGATCAAGTGTGGTTGTTATACTAAATCGATGACTGACCATCGTGAATTGTAATAGAAAAATTAGGGGTTTTTCCATCACATTGCAGTCACCCCACAGAGGCATTGCCTAAATCCATTTCACCCCACCCCCACGCCATGAACATCCGGCACTCGTTTACAGTACGCGCGGCTGGGCCAACACTATAGTTCCTTCTCATTTCGCCAATTTCATTGATTTTTCATCATTGCTTAATTCCATGTCCAGGATGATGACAGTCCATGTGTTTGCAACTTCTGTTTGATCTCTTGTGTAGCAAGTTTATCATGAAAACATGCGGAAATATATGTCCCAAGAATACTAGTTTTGATTCGCTTCCAAACCTCCAATCGCTTATGATGGCCCAGCATCAGGGGTTATCAAATAGCAATTGATTGCACAAATGATACTAACCTTTCATCTCTATCGTTTGCAATTCCTACTAGCCAAAGGGATCGGGCATTTTCTTTCAGGCTGGGCGCCAGTCACTACGAAAGATCAGAATGTTACCGATTCATGGAGGTCTGACAGAATTCGGGAATTTCACTTTCAGGTGTGTCAGGATAAGAAAATTTGAAGTGGTTGGCACAATTGTAGAGCGGCCGCCTTCCCCGGCCTTCCCTGTTGCCTTTTCGCTGGTTGCTCAATACAAGGGATTGCATGCATGGAGCTTGAACACAGGAGGGTTAGGCAATTTGCAAGTTGCTGTCTCTGTGTGGATTATTACCCTCCCCCCCTCCCCCCTCCCCCCCTCCCCCACACACATAGGGCATTTCCACCTTCAGGCATTGCTTCCTTCCGTGTGCCTGGTGAGATAGATTTGCAGCTTACAATGAGGTGCTGGGCCTAGAATAGGTTCAATCCTCTATGCTCTTCAAGTATACAATAAGAAAGACCACATAAGCAGCAACATGCTAATTGCCTACCCCTCGAGATAAAATACCTTGCTCAAGGGTTCAACGTGTTCTCGAAGGCATAACCTCTGGAAGTGTGACCAAGTCAACTAACTAGGCCACCATGCACCTCATTCACACAAAATGATCTCTGTGATTCATCATCTGAATGACCTTGGAAAATGCAATATGCCGAGAAATGCTTAATTACATAAAGATTCAAATGTTTATCAATACCAGTTCTGACATCTAGGGTACCATATTCATTCTTCATACAAAAATTTCCAGTACCATTTGTGATCACTTCCCTGAGGGGTATTTTTATCCCGGGGGAACAAATGCCAAATTTACCATAACCACTTTTGAAGTGGGCATCCCTGATTATCTGGACTTATACTCGGACGTGTCGGAATGGAGTTTAATACCCAGTATATCCTATGAGCTGCACTGATATCCCCGATATCCTGCCTGGGGAAACTGTCATTAACATCTAGTGGGCCCCATATCGTACTGATGATGGTGGGTTACAATGCTTCATGGATATATTCCAGTATCCTGGAGAGATTGAAGGTTTAGAGGCGAATGGTAGTGTTCATCTAATAATGGCATCTAATATGGTAGGAGTGCCTTCAATGGGTAATCCCTTGTAAACTATTGATGATTTGGACCAATCAGTAGGAAGGCTTGATGGCGCCTAGCTATTAAAAATATAATCCTGGCTAATGCCACTGGGCTATACCAAAGATTCGAAAAAATCCAAAAAGTGCCTATTGTACTCTGAATGAGCATCAGATAGATAGATAGATAGATAGATAGTCAGTCAGTCTGCACAAAAGTAATAAGACATATAGACAAAACAGGTAAACATTATGGGAACAGGTCAGTTTGAAATTACAAAAAGGCTAATTGAAACACGTATGATACACGCAGAAAACAGTTAACAAAATGTAAAAATGTACGAGCTGGTGGGTAGGGAGATAAAACCTAACCTGGTAAAATCTGCATTGTGCAGTTATCGAGAGGAGAAAAATACAATCCAGTGTTCAAGAAGGAAAAGTGGAATGGGACACATAACCTAGGCTTAATTGAGGGTTACAAAATTGAGCTGTTGCACTCTAACAAGAACTGGAAGAGGGGGAGGAGGAGGGGGGAGGGGGGGAACAAAGAGGATGTTTGTAGCTGGAGTAGGCAAGGTGTCCCATAAATTTGTTGAACATAGGACAGTAGGAAAGGAAGCCATACTACAATGTAACCCTATTCACTGTACTCCCAACTCACCTTTTCAAGCTCATCTAATCAGCAGTTGCATCCAGTAACTCCATCTTATCATGCTGGTTTTGCAACCCTTCCCCCAACTCCATGCATAATTGACACCTCGTAGGGACACCATTCTTATTTCGCCCATTGCGTAACGAGCACGTCTTCTATCTTTTCCTCTTGACTTTGTCTACATGATCGTTATGATTTCTGGAACCATACCTGGATTATAGGGCTAAGGAAAACAGAGGTAAACCTCTACCTGAGTCCCGCCCCCCCCCCTCTCATTTCTCCTCGTTGCAGCCTGGCCTGCATCGCCAAGATAGTTTGCAAAGAGTTTACTCTCCTCATGACCTCTGTGATATGTTTCCTATATGTGCATAGTTATGACTATATCTCCCATTGCCCAAACGTAGCTCAGTTATATATATATATGTTTATTCCCCCTCCCCTCTTTTTTTACTCCTGCCCCCCCCCCTTCTCCTCTATTTAGTTTTTTTGGTTCTTCATCTCCTACTTGCATTCAATTCCTCTGCCACGCTGATATGATCTATCATTCGGGTTCGTTCGGTCGCCCCTTTCCCGGTCATTGACCAATGACAGGGCATTACCATTTTCAATTATCCCTTGAGTCATTGTTCAGCCCGCATTCATCGTGGCTGCATAATTTCCATATATACTTAGGGTAGAATTAACTGAGGCTTACAGGGGCCCCTATTCGTCCTTGGGATATCTCCAGGATCATTTCCCATGTGATGGGGTATTTTGAAACCGGAAAGTTCAATTGATAAACGTTTTTTCTCACCGTCGTCAGTGACCAAGCCAACATAGGGAACTTCACACTCAAGGACATTACATTGGTTCTTTTTTCTACCATGACACCCTCAACACATTCCCAGGTTTGACATTACCATGGTTAATTTTTTCCAGGAAAAGTCATATTCTTTCTCCATTTTTCTGCTCGATACCATCACACTCTCTGGAGGCCCGAGGTTACCGCGAGTTGAACGATTTCCCCTTGGATTCAGCTTGTTGATTGTTCCAGAAGCTTTGATCAGTGGAGGTGTTCCGCTAATGGACTGAGTAAAAAAAGAATGCCTATCCTTTGTTTCTCGTGGAACGGAGGCTCTCTTCCCATAGAGTGCTGTCAGATGTCATCAGATTTAAGCGGCTCGGTCTTCATAACAATGTTCGATTCATTCTGCTTCACTGATCATGTGCTCATCGGTGTGAAAAACATGTGCTAGACAAAATGTGCAGGAGTCCAGGAATAATATCTGCTTCATTTCTTGTTGCTAAATTGAGGGATGGTACTATGAAAAAATATTCAAATTATTTTCAGCCTATTTTGGGGACTAGATCCATGCAGTCATAGCCACTACCTGTACCCAAATTGGTTTTTTCGATGTCCTCCCTAAGAAGGCTCTTTCTTCCCCTGTATTCCTGATATATATACTGCCTTTTTTCCATCCTGCCAAGTTTTCAGGCAGGAGGATTCACTGTTCCCTGTTCCAAATCAATATTTATTAATTAGGTGGAATCCAGTTAGGTAGATGGGGATATCAGTAAGAGAAAGGTAAAAGAAATTGAGAACTACTGAAAGAGCAAGGCGAGAAATTAGTTACAAGGATCAAGTGCGAAAGAGTCGAAAAGAAAAACAGAAAGTTATAGGTAGAGGCATGAATCCGTCAGTGACCTAAACACAGCAATGTTCTCCTATGAAGCATGGTATATGGTTTAGGCCACTCACTGCACCATGCTAATAATCTGTCTGTCCTGGAACTGCGGCTTTGAGTGGAACCGGGACAGGACAGCGAATGGAGAAGGCTGACTACACGCCTGCTATCATAATTATAATTATTGTTTCAATATTTAGAGGTTCAAAGTACAACTTTGCGAGAACATACTAAATATGGGAGAACATGGGGGGATTAGAAATTACCACACTCCACCCCTCCCCCCCTCCCTTCAACAAAAGTACATATATAGGATATACATTGGAAACTGAATTTTGGCCTTCTAGAATATGAGCTTTTGACTTTCTTGGCTGATATCAGAAACATCCTCTTTTTTTCCCTCATAAATCTGCATGGAAATTTGATATATAGCACATTTAAACCAAGCAGCCTGTCCTTGTTTACTCAGATTCCATCACGCTGCTGAAACTGCCAGCGTGGCCACACTCTTTCTTCCGATTCTTCCAGTCCATACTTTCGTGCGAAATCCCATCTTCCAATCAATAAAATGTCTTTGATGTTTTTATTCATTGCTGGATGTTATTCGGCAAGAATTAATCGACCAATAGAACAGGTAGCTTTGATTATACTGTACCTAGACTGGATGCTGACATAAAGCACTGCCGCTGGTGTAGGTGTAGTGTGTTCCAAGGACATAACTAATTGGTTATAGTCTGGGGTGGATTTGGGTGGGGGTCCAAGGCAAATGAGGGTCCAATATAGTAAAGATCATAAATATTAATATTCGGGTAAAGAGCAACAGGACGGAGCCCTCATTAAAGTTGGAGGTCCCACCCCCCTTCCCACCCACCCCATCACTTGCTGGGCCTGAGTAGACTGCCCCCATCAGAAGGTGTTGAGTGAAGTATCGAAACGAGAGAATGGTACATTAGGGGTATGGGATTCAAGTGCAGATAATTAGCAGCACTATTCCTGTGATATAAGTCCAGTAACTAAAACGCAAAAGCAATTAGCATCCGTCCCTGAGTTCACTGATTTTCTTTTTGGATCGGGGCGTAGAATGGCAGGCCTGAGATTGGTTAACCCCTGCTGTAATATCATCTGAGCACTAGTCAAGTCAGAAGAAAAGGTGAATTATCGCCAGTGGTCATCCATGATCAATACAGCCATGGTTCCTTGATGAGCATTGATTACTAAGCTTTCTGAAACCATAGAAATCAAACAGGGAAAACTTGGTGATGTAGTTTACATTTGGTCCCAATAAAAGTGGCAGTCATTTCGAGTGCAATCCTGTATACTTTGCATAGTTTGTTAATGAACTTGGTGGGTGTCCACTATGTTTGTTCCTGTCAGAAGTGGCAGTGTTTAGAGGTAAATTAACATATTTCAGGCGATTGCTGTTAAAGTTAGTTGGGTTTAGTTGGGTTTTGATTAGACTTGGTAGTTGTGGTTTACATTTGGTCCTGACAGAAACTAAGAACTATTCAGTCATTTGGTCAAATTTAACAGAATCCAACGAAACGTGGTGGGTTAGTGTAATACTACATGATCAGCTGTAGTGCTAGGGGTGAGGATACGGTGACCCGCAGTTATAATGCCATGTTCTAGTTGATTAATGTCTCCTCCATTACTCACCTTTCTGTATACAGTACGCTGCTAAAAGCCTAACAGCCTCTCAAGTATGGTAAAATGTGCATGTTATTAAATAATTATGTAAATTTGATTCATTGTTGGGGGATTCAGGAGTCGTTTCAACTTGGGGCTGACATGAGCTGACCCCATGGCATTGAATAATTGTAACCGTTGTTGCTCACATGCTATGCTGATGCTGTCTTAATGTCGTTGAACTCAAAAATTGCTGAATAAGGTAGTCTCATTTGGTTAACAAAGAATGGTACACATTGCGAACCAAATAAGTTTAGACAATACTTATGCTGATCCAATCGAGCGGAAATTAGACATGCAGCTTCCATATGGGGTGTATAAGAAGTCAAGAACCTTATTGTTTATAATTGGCGAGATTGTGGGTCATTTTGCAAATCGTAGGGGTCGTCATTCTTGTTTCGCCCGTTGTGTAACAAACAAAAAAGTCATCTAAGAACAAATGAAACGTAATGGCCAATCAACTTCTCTTGTGCCTCGTGAACAAGGGGCAAGAATGTTGCGTCCAAGATGTTAGGGGCATTTGGAATCTGGGAAGGAGATGCCATGACATGACCAGGATATGCTAATATCCATGCTAATATTCATCAATTCGATTTCAATCGGAAAACCCCAAAAGTGGAGTTATGTTACGCCACCAAAGGTTAAAATATGGCATATTTGTGCAAATTTTGCGAAACTTGGTGAATGTTTTGCTTTGGGGGTATGGAGATGCTTTCAATTGCGAATGAGATTAACATATCACCACTGGTGGGCTTACCTGTCGTAATTGTCCATAGTATGAAGTGGTACACTGACTCGCTTCTCTTTGAATTAATGACAATTCTCCAGCTAGTGCAGGCCTGAACGTTAGGGTTCTATTGTCTCTACCATCTTTCATCCTGTCCCCCCCCCCTCCAAGAAAAAAGATTGGGGTTCAAATCTTGGTTGGGTCATATACCAAAGACTTTAACAATAGTACCTGTGCTTTACCTACTGAGTGCTCAACACAAGACACATATGGGCAGGAAAGAACACGGCTGTTCAGGCAGCACTGGCCCCATCGTCTCTGACATCCACAGCAGGTGGGCCTCAGGCCAAGATTGAAGGTTATCATCCTGACTTTTTCCTCCCTGTAACCGTGGGTTGTAAAATGCCTGACAACAGTAATCTTATTCCATTTATTAATTACCCCACATAGCAAGATGCATGGTTAAACGAAGCAGTGGCCCCAGGAAACCCCCATGACCCCGGGAGAAGAAAAAAGGGAGGGGAATGGGAAACCCAAGGGCAGGACGGAGGGGACAGGGAGGTAGGGACGAGAGGAGGGCATCTATGGAAGAAAATGCAACAAGCAACCCACGCAGGTGGAGCACAAGGCCCGTACAACGTGCAAAACACTACAGTGAGGAAATTAGCTAGGCACGACGGACGGGAGGAGAGAAAAACACCTTTCAAAACCTCACATAAACCAAAGGATACTGAGAATTAAAAGGTAGTAGTAACGTTGCGTAAATTGTTTGATGAAACGATGGTCGGTGGGTAAAGCCAGCAAAGAGTTGTATAAAGACAATTTAGGGCGAAAATCTCAAAGCCAAAAGTTTGACGATGTCGACGTAAACATGGCAGAAAAGAGAAGGGCCATGGGGTGGCCAACTCGTATTGTGGAATTGCCAGAAGCACAACATGGGCGATGGGGGTCAGTGTGCAATTCCCTGTGGGGTAAGTATTATAATTCATTGATTCCTCTAAACCCTTTTTGAGATTCCCCCCTGCGTTAGCATTTTTCACATGTGCTCCATACCTCACCTTTTTTTAAGTGCATCTAATTAACAGTTGCCCCTAGTTAAGCTCTGTTTATTTATAATTCCAGGCAGTCTTTTACACCCCCCCCCCAATCCTACATATAATTGGCACTGTGAGAACGCCGAGAACGCCCTTCATTTTTGTTTGTTCTTAGTACATTCGCTGGGTTGTAGAAAAAACAAGCCAGTGAACTAGAGCTATTAGCGGCAACTGCTAATTAGATGAACTTTTGAAAGGTGAGGAGTATGGTCGACTGTAAATTTTGGGGGAATTAATGGGAATTACATGAATCTGATCATCATCCTAGACAGTTTTTCGTCAATGTTTCCATGTGTGGCCATGGGGTCAAACGGATGGTCTCCGACGGCAAGCCTGCTTCCACTCTACCCTTCTGTGCAAGCGCTACGGTCTCTTACCCTACTGCTGCAAGATTACTACGAATAACTTCATCCCAGGTCTTCCGGCCTACCTTACCACCACTGGCCAGTCAAACTAATCTCACCTTAGACTTCTTTACCCAGTGATCATCCTGCATTCTTTCACATGGCCAAACCACTCATCTATGATCTCTTCAGCTCATCAGAAGGCTTCCTTTCATCGAGTCACGCCGCCTGACAGACATCTGATCATTCATGTCCGTTCGGTCCATTCTTCTCAAGTCGTCTGTTTTTAATGCCCAGGTCTCACTGCCCTAGAGCATGACACTCCGACACAAGCCTGAAATCCTCCTTTCATATGCTGAGCGAAAACACTCTCGACGTGAGCAAGGGCAAACAGCTCTCTGAACTTCTTCCACTACACTTCTATCTGCACTGAACTGAAACCCGCCCCACTGCAGCACTAAGCACATCACGTAAATAACAAACTATCACTGACTCAGGGGATCCTCACTATAACCAATGACTTGGCGGCTCTAAACTACTCTAACTTCACTGTACACTTATACACTGAAAAAATTTAAAACAGCCAACGCAAACTATGCGTAGTGATTCCTGCCTTTCTTGTGAATTTTTGTGACAAAGGAGTTGCCTGGCTTCTTTAGTTCTAGCAAGAACCGTTGACCCCGGATTACAGGAAGGTAGAGAGTGTGGAGCTCGATGGAAGGTCTTTCTCTGACTAACTTCCGATGGCAAACATGAATTTTGTGTAATTCTACGATTTTGACTCCAGTAAAAAATGATAGGGATTTTATATTCGTAGGGGCCAATCAATCTGTAAACTAGGGCCTGCTCACAGAGGACTATTATGTGTATGCCCCTTTTTGATTTCATTGCCGAAGGCAAAATGTATCTATGTAATCAAGTTTGTGCGTAGTGTGTGTGGGTGTGTGGTGTGTGTGAGACTGTTGTGTGTGTGTGTGGTGTGACACCCCTTGTCAGCACGATATATGAGACGGCAAGGAGGTATGAAGTTCAAATTGGTTATGTGGGTTGCATATATGGTGAGGATGACCCCTATTGTTGTTGGGGTGATATCAAGGTATCAGGGTCATGAGAGGGCAAAGTTCAAAAAGCTTGTCAGCACGATATCTAACGAACGCAAGCATCTATCAAGTTCAATTCGTAGGGGGGTTAGCAGTATGGTGGAGGATGATCCCAATTTTTCTCGTCAGGTCAAGGTCATTCAAGGTCAACATAGGCAATCGTAATATATCTCGGCACGAACATTTTGGAGGACTGCCTTAATGGAAAGTTGTTAGTTCTGGTTAGAATACATCTGGTGACCTACTTTGCCTTTTGACTTTGCATCATTTGACCTCTCACTAGGGACCGTGAGTGCTAATTTTTTGCAATGGTCAGATGCGTCTTGTTAAGACAAACAAAAAGTCAATTACACTACCATACTTGGATAATCCTATGACGAGCATCTCACGAATATGAAAGGTCAAACAGCCTAAATTACGGAAATGTGAATAGATTTGGCGAATCTCACCCCCCCCCCCCCCTTCCCCCCCCTTTTCCCCCCCCCCCCCCCCCCGACAGCTTGGACAACGAACCGTTTTGGTGGATTGTCACAATAGAAAGTTTGTTTGTTTTCTTACCGAAATAATATGGTGACAACTTTTGACCTAGTTTGAACACCTTTGACCTCACCCTGACCTTTTGACCTGGTGACCTTGAGTGTTAATTTGTGTGAGTGCCGGATGGCGTCTTGTAAGACAAAACAAAAAGGTCAATGCACTGCAGACCGCTACGCCCATCACAAGCAAACTCAACAAATGTGGAAGGTCAAGACAGTCTAAACACTGAAAATGTGATAAAGTTAGAGTGGGCACTGACAATGTACAGAGTTCAAATGAGGGTTGGTTAAAATGATGAGGATGACCCGTATTGTTTGTTGTTCCAGGTCAAGGTCATGTGAGGTTCATCATAGGAAACCCTTTGATCTCAGTCTGCAACAAAAAAATAGTTCAGAGGGCTATCATAATGGAAAATTTGGTTTGTATCTGGGCTACTTACACTGGGGACCGTTATAATGTTTAGCTTTCAACTTATCAAATACAAGTGTTTTGGAAGCAGTTGCCCCACTACTGAACACATACATCCCTTCAATTTACCATATTCACCAGGAATCATGGCAATAAAACATCTGGCAAAGCCCAATATCCAATGTAGGACGGATTATACTGTAAACACAATAACAGGGATTTGTAAACACCACAACTTTGGAGTGTTGAAGTTTGGGGAATTTCCCCTGGTTACAAATACTCGTCTTCCAGATCACACTATAGCAGCGGTCAGTTTAAAAAACTAGAACCTATCTAAGTGACAAGTTTATCTCCCTCCAGACAGTTTTAGCAAATATGGTAATACCTGACCAGCGGGATTGCCACTGACACACAAAACACTTCATTTTAAAGTCCTATTCACAGTGGTGAGATGAGGGTGAGTTAGGGAAGGTAGAATTTAATGACATAGCTTAAGGGTAGGTTATTTGCAAAGGTGTCTTATCACCAATATGTTGGGATAAAAACTTGCCTATCACTGAACGCATCCTTTTGTTCGACTCCAGGTCGGTGGCCTAAAATCAGGGAGGGGCGTGATACTGGTGCTACACTTGTGGAATCCTGAGGTTACTCTTGCAAAGTTACTGAAGCAACAATGTCACAATTGACTACCCACAATGGGACAATGTGTCCAGCTTGAAAGCGGAATGAGGTTTTGGTTGCATTACTTTTGTTCTGATTGTTGGCCTAGACCCAAGGGTAGATGAATGCACTCTTGTTGACACCATGCTTTATTACAGCGAAGGGAAGTGATATTAAACAAATATCTTAGAGTCGCCCGCTTCCTTTCTAGCCACAGGGGACCTCTAAACAGTTGAACTGTGTAGGTCAGCTGCTTATCATCCCAGTAATTTAGAGAAAAATTAGCACTTGCGGTCCACCAGGTCAAAGGGTCAAACCAAGGTCACAAAAGGTCAAATGAGGTCAAAGTAGGTCATCAAGTGTGTGCTGAGACGAACAATAAACGTTCAATTGGACGGCCCTCTAAAAATGTTCATTGTGGAATACCATGAAGATAGTCAAATTTTGTCTATAGGCAAGAGGTGCTTCAGGCAGTCTCAACATTTCAGAGAGGTCCATAACATTACGATAGCCGTGATAGGAGTATGTAGAATGTAGTTGATAATGAAACTTTTTTGTTTGTCTCAACAAGGAGGGAATTGGTCATCACAAAAAAAAATTAGCATTGAGGTCACCAGGTTAAAGGGTCAAACAAGGTCAAAAGGTCAAATGAGGGTCAAATAGGTCAGTCCGATGTAGTTTGCGGAACGAAAAAAATTTTCAATTAGGCCGGCCCTCTTAAATGTTCCATTGTCGAGATTCATGAGGACGCTCGATAATGACCTGAAGGACCTTGACCTGTCACCAAAAAAAATAGGCTTCATTCCTCCACCACAATGCTACCCACATACCCAATTGCCAACTTGATAGATACGTTGCATTCGTTAGATATCGTTCTGACAACTTTTTGACGATGACCCTTCATGACCTTGAATGAACGTGAACTGGCCACTCCAAAAAAACAATAGGGGATTCCTCACCATATGTCCACCCACATACCTAATTTGAAGTTGGTACCTGTTGGTGTTCGTTAGTATCGTGCTTGACAAGGGGTGTCACACACACACATCACACACAGACGAACACACACCACACACACACACAAATACGCACAAACTTGATTACATAGATTCTTCTTGCCGCTGGCAAGGATTGCAAAACAATCATTCAAACTGCCACTGACGCCGCTGCACCTCTAATGCGGGCCAGCGTTTGCAAGTTTGACAGAAAATACTGCCAACACCATTACTACAAATAGAACAGGGCTAATCGCCAGAGCTAACGGACTGGGGGCACCATCAGGACTGCTGACCATAACTTCAGTCTTATAGTCCTGAAGCCCACGTCAATACTCAGAAACACCGAGCACGGGGTTATTCTCTAAGGGACATCGGCTAGATCCTCAGCGTTTACGCTGGACCGCGCGCACGGGGTTCAACCCGCACGCGAGGTTTTTACAGACAGGAAGCAGTGTTGAGCTACGGGGAGCGTGGGGGTGATGCCCCCCCATGAAAGTGCCGCGCCCCCCAGTCGCCACCCACTGAAAATCGGGCTGAAGAAAAAATACAGAGGCCCAAGCTTAGCTTTGTGCATCAAAGACCGAGGATATTAAAATTCAAAAATTTTGCCTCAAAATGTGCAACTTTTTTCGCGCGCTGCGTGCGCAAGAGCATGTGTCGCCCGCCCTAATGGCATAACGTGACATTTGGGAAGGGCTATAGGCTTGCAGAAAAAAACATAAATTGTCCGTGCACTGCGGTGCAGTCGAGTCTGTTACGTGACCAATTGGCAATGAATCTTCTTTATTCACGCGGTCGGGTCACCAAATTCTATGTGGACCGATGACCCAATGCAACATTTACCTCGAAAAAAATTCGCGTGCTACGCCGCCGTCAGGGCTTAGTGACACAGTATCAGAGCTATTTCTTTAGAACCTTCAAGGTGCGTAGTCAAATTGAAAAGTAAATCGTGACCCCCATCTACAGTGCCACCGTGACCGCCCAACCTGAGTATGCAGCGGAGTCAAGGAAAATCATAGTTGTCAAATGTAAAATGGCACATCCAGATGGTCGCACTAGCTCGGTGTTAAATGTAATTTTGATGATTAGGCGGGATGAAAAAGTTTAAATTTTCTCTCGCCCCTCAACTTTAGAACGGATTGACGCCCTGCTTACATTTAGCCTCATTTAGCCTGGTACAACGAATACCAGCTATTGGGAAAACTTTTCACACAACCTCTGGGAATTTTCACTGGATCTAAGTATCGCCCGTATAATGAGTCAGATAATACAGTCAGGTGGCAGAAGAAATTACCAAGTTAGGGCAAACCCATTATCTTACTATCTTGTCATACGGGGGCACCGCTATTCAAGAGAGGTTGGGGGGGGAGGGCAACCCGGCGCGCGGGAATTTTTTTCAAGAAAAAAAATTTTTTGTAAGAAAAACAAAACGTGCCGGCTTGAGATGTCACGTTGAGCTTGACATGGCCGCAGCTAAATCAACCGGGAAGGGTAATTTATGGCAATTGGGGGCTCGTGAACCCAAACTTCTCTGGTACGCTCCGCGCCAACCGATGGTGGCGCTCCGCATAGTTGATAATTGGTGCCCCCAATCAAATATCTGTGCCCCCCTTGTGCCCCAGAATGAAAGTCTGGTGACGCCAATGCTCAAGGAAACTCAATATTATTCGAGAGTATGGACAACTGGACTGGTGCAACATGACCTGAGCCATGCATGGCGAATGATGTTATGTAGAGAACTTGTCATTTATTACGATACCGATCAAGGAGGAATGACATGAATAATGGTTGGATTTTTTCAATTGTTTTTGGCTTCTGAGCCACGTCCAGCCTCTAGAGAGCAAACATTTTCTCAGACCCCTCTCTAGAACATCCTGGTTACAGTAATTTGGAACACTCGGGAAGTGCCGTTTCCTGCCATTGCGGGAGGCCGTTGTGAAACGATAATTTGTCTTTTACGCTGGGCGCCAACTCTTGGTGACCATATTTCGGGCAACGAATACAGGAGAAATTCGAGCAGGTAGCAGGATAAGGCAAAATAGAAAGGAGTACCCAAAATATTGACCAAATAGTGCCCAAATTTTTTTATTAAAATACCCCCATAAATGTTGCGAAAAAAATTGCGCGCTCTGCGCGCATAGTCTAGTTCGTGATCTGAGGCGCTTGAGATTTGGGAAATTGTATTCTCATAATATGACAAGCCCGCCATTTCGATGTCACCGCCTGTACAAAAAGGTGGCCTATGCCACGGAGTGAAATCCTAATAATAGGTCAGGGAAGTGCCACTTCCCGCCATCTAGGGGCCTCATTTTCCAAAAAAATGTACGCTCCACCCCAAACAATGGGGCACTCCGTAGAAGTCACATGCGCGGCCCCCTAGAAAAATGTTCCGCCCCCCCAGCGCCCCCCACTGAAAAATCCGGCTACGCACCTGACAGGAAGGGGCCTTTGTTTACATCTGGGAACAGCGCGAACTCAAATGGAGGCAGCGCGAGCGAAGGTAAATTGCAGTGAAGGCTATCGTACTGTGGGATATGCAAGGGTAGCACAGGTTGTAGGTTAGACCCGTGTTTCGTAGGCTACAAAATAACAATTATCCTGAGGACCAACGGGAAGGATGCTTTTCCGATGGTTTTGTATGATGGTAATGCAGATCATGCACCGTAGGCGAATAATGACTGAGCGTGTGATTGAGTTCTAAGGAGAAGGATAGTTTTTGGTACCAATGGGGGTAGACTCCGCCGTCTGCGTTTTCAAGTTGCAGGCCCAACTGTTCATAACATGCTGGATGTGGCCAAGGGCAGTGATTTGTGTTGGCGGTTGGGCGGACGGACAAAAGGAAACCATCTAAGGGGAGCGCCACAAAAGGTTGGCGCGTAGCGTTGCAAGAAAATTTTTCGTTTGCCAGGACCCCCTAGATTGCAGGAAACGGGGCTTCCCCTGCCTCATGGACAGTCAGCAGCATTCCCAACCTGGAAACAGTTTTTTATGTCAGGGAAGGTTCTCGAAAACAACTATCGCAATGGGATCAATTTCAAGTTTGCGGTGGGTGCTGGACTTCTGAATACGATGCAAAGTGAGGTGTCAGTCATGAACAGATCAATCGAAATGGACAAAGCCACCACCACTACGTTCGCGCGAAGCGCGAGATTTTGCAGGATCCAAGTTGACCAACGATGACATTGCACTTACCACTCTCTGACCTATAATTACAATAGGGCAGGCCTGAGTGTTTTACTTAAAGATTAAGGCCCCAGTTTTTTATTCTTTCTGTGCGGACCACCGGCCGTATAGGAGGGAAATTGCTACTTGGAGCCAGATTGTGTCCAATGAATATAGAACCCAGAAGTAAAACTGGCAACTGAGTGCGAAGCGCGCGCGGAAAATTTACCTTTGGACATTCCATTTAAAAGACAGGCAATCTTTGCATATAAACTTGTGTCTTCACCAAAAATTTAATATGTTTGCACGAAATGTGGCGTTTCATGGCCAAACCTCTAGGGACTATTTTGTGGGGTTTCCACCCGGCCCGTGTGCCTGCCCCCTAGTATGTGCATCGTGCCCGCAACCAACTTTCAAAAAAAGGGTGCAC
Source organism: Sclerodactyla briareus (assembly GCA_026419785.1). Classification (NCBI taxonomy): domain Eukaryota; kingdom Metazoa; phylum Echinodermata; class Holothuroidea; order Dendrochirotida; family Sclerodactylidae; genus Sclerodactyla; species Sclerodactyla briareus. Next base: position 748,413 of record JAODTK010001666.1, on the reverse strand, counting down.
CCATAAATTGATTGGCCGAATACTCATTTTAATTTGCAGACCTAGACCATACTTTGCCAAAACAAATCATAGGGTCCCGCCAGGTGGTAGAACTACTCATCGCCCAAATTGTCCCTTCAAAGGACAAAGAGTTCTACCACTTTTGGGAATTCCATCAAACATTCAGGCCAATATTTGGACTTCACTTTTGGACACTTTTGGACACTTTTGAATCATGTCTTATGACAACTAATTGGTGGCGTTCCCGGGTTGCATTTTCGCTGCCGCACCGTGTGCCCCCATAGTTTATAGTATGTGCAAGGCTTAGTGCACTAACTTTTCAACAAGTGGTCGCCACCATAAATTAAATAAAAAATCACAGATACCGCCAGGTGGTAGACCCGTGACCCCGTGGCCTCAACCCCCTTCACCTCAGATAGCGATTTGTTGACAACGCCAATGAAGGAGAGACCACCCTTAAGCTGGTGAAGCTAGTTTCATGTAAACGATAGGGATTGGAGGAGAACAAGCCCAGAAGGAAAAAATGTCAAGCCAATTGTTGTTGAGGAAACATCATATGTCTGCAGAAGGAACACCATATGTCTAACACTACCACAATGAATATACGCGACGCAGTGCGCAAAAAAAATTTGGAAAAAATGGAGCAGCCAGAATTCCCTCAACCGTCATTTAGGTCATCATGCATTGTTTAAACCAGGTTGCTGTGGATATGTCGGAACAGTTCAGCGAAAATTAGCAGTCGGGCTCAAATTATTGGGGGGGAAAAATGCATTGCGTCCCCCCCAACCCAAATAGGGGGGGGATTGCCGTCCCCCCATCCCCCCATGATTGCCGCCATTGCTGTGTCAACTACCCTAGATCAACCCGACCGTGCTGTGTGACACGTATGGATGAGGCCGCGGACCAGGTGCATTTGGAACACATCAACAAAACTTGGAGAATGATGGCTAGAGAGAAAACATTTCCGGATGTCGCGAAGGACCTATCAATTCATTTGTGATCAGTTACGATGGTTCCTTGGGGAAACAGAACACAATATTTAGACAAAGTTTTTCTGTAGGAACACGATTGCCAATTGCATTGTGGGCGGCTGGCAACAAATCTCGAGTTCAGATCAATCGCGTCAATGTTCGGTGTTGCCAGGGGGCCACAGCTTTGCGTTTTAAGACCAACACCAAGGTTGTACAAGCTATTGTAACGTGTACATCAACAGCATTCCTCCACTTACCCATCAGAAAACAAAATTGGGATGTATAATGGCTTTGAACTAAAGGGGTTTCCCCCAGGTAGGCGGGCGATTGATGGCACTCACATACCTAACCGTTGCTCCGCCGATTTTTTCCAACCCCCGGAATTGTTACTACGGAAAGGGTTCAATAGCATTAATATGCAGCAGTTTGTCGCCTACAATACAGGTAGGTTTTTCCTTACATTTATTGACCATACAACTATGGGAAATTATCAGTGGAAAATTCCCAGACGTCAATTTATAATGCATATGCAACTTTCTGCCATCACACGTACGTAACTGCTATAAAATCGAAATACCCCTGCCCACACACAGTATATCATACAGCAGTTTGTAATTTTATAGTCCAGTCGGCACAAGACATGGTGGTCTTGTTTCGCGAGTGCATGCGAAGCTTCGGCAAAACACTGTGTCGCACCCTGCGTTGCGTTACACACTACGAAGTTCAACCTCGCGCTCGGTTTCACCTAGCCTCTCGTGAGTGGTCTCGGGTTGACAAGAGGTGACCCGGGGTGACAACGGGGTTCAAACAAACACGGGGTTTGAGGAGTGTTTACACTAACTACCATTTTACCCCGAGTAAACCAGAGCTGGGTTGAACCCCGAGCGCGGAGTTTATGTCAACTCAGCTTCACCTCTCTATGCCCTAACTTCCATCTCTTAACTTTCACACAGCTAACTCCTCCATAACTCCTCAGCAATCAGCACAAGATCATCTGCACACAGAATCTCCCTGGCACCACTCTAAATTCACTGGACAAAGATTCAAAAACCATGATGAACAACAAAAGGCTCAGCACCGAGCCTTGGTGTTGCCACCTTCACACACAATCGTCACTGTAAGAACGTTAACCTAAAATATCTTCTAGCATTCTATGACGAAGACCAACGACTGATCTACTTTTCAACAGCTCATACTTTACCCTATTGGACACCATTCACCATCCCCCCCTCCCCCCCATATTATGTTCGGCTGGAAAAATGAAAGGGCGATTTGTGTTGCTGACCCAGAGGTATGGTAAAAAGAAAATGCCAGGTCGTGACATAATATGGGGAGGGGGGTGGGGCAGTGGTGGTGCAGGGTTGCCAATTGGGTATTCACAGATTTCACAAACCCATCCTGTTTAATCCCTAGGGCGCCATCATGTGGACTTACAGGGGTAAGGTGCATAAGATGAGCTACACCGTCAATTTCAAACACCTAATCTAGAAATGGCTTGTCTCAGTTGTTGGGTGCGTCCGGGAGAAAATCTCCTCCTACGATATTTTCCGGTGAGGGATTTCCAAGATCAAGGAGAGATTTCCCATCAGTGTCATGTGGATGTTCGAGCTGAGTGGTGGTCCACAAAAATCTGGATAAGGAGGGAATTTCTTTTCACAAGTAATTGTCCAGGGAAAGGCCGTATCGAAACCATTCGACCTCTCGATCAATTGGATTCCCTCGATCAATTCAGGGGTTGTCTGAATACCTTGTTTTTTCTCAGTAAGTTTACCTTTCCCTTCTATCTATGTCTCTTATTATTTGATTGGTTTGTTTTTCATATACCCGTAAAGGGCATTGGATCCGGCCGCTATATAAATTTAATTATTATTAGTTAGCGTCGAACTGATAACCATGGCAGTGGTTGCAAGATTTGCGACCAAAAGACTAATGCCCATATTATAAACCTTGAGAAATTATATATATATATATATAATTATATATATATAAATTATATATATATATATATAATATTCTCATGCCCAGCAAGGGTGCAGACCTGTATACTGCACCTTATTGTCAGCTAAGGAATCCTTCAACCCAGGAATAGACCTGTCTCTTTGGCGGGTAACCGCGTAATGTGGCGGTGGGGGTAATCAGAGCACACAGCTGGCAACTTGCAAATTGCTTACCCATCATTTGTCCCTGCTCCTATCCCTTGTGGCGTGGGTGAGTAAGACCAATGAAAGGCAACTGTCCATTTTCAAAGTCCCGTGTATTATGCCCCGACCGGGTGTTAGACTGAAGAGCTCCACCAACTGTGGAAACTACTCGGGTCACTCTTGATCAAGAGGGGTCTGTTTGATAGGGAAATTCCTTGCAGTCACGTCTCACCTGTAACAACCATATGCCTGTGTCGTAATATCTGCTGGTTTCCTGTTGAGCATTTCCTACGATTCTACTTCTGCCTGCTCTAACAGATGCCTACAACTTCACTCTGGTGGTTGGCAGCCAAACAGGGGTGTCAACAGGCGAGGTGTTGGAAGACCCCCGTCTTTGGAGCATAGCAGTGTTGGAGGGCTCGAGCTGGCCCTCGCTCGAGGCCGGCCTCGAGGCCAGTTTTTTGGCGGCCGCCCTCCGCCTCGGAGGCTGCGGCCCGGTCGCCGGGCCTCGGCATCGGAGCTTCCGCCTCGTATTTTTTGGGCCAGGCCGGGTCGAGGTCGGCACAATATTTTTTTTTTTGCTATTCAAAATAAAGAACAAATTGAACATTTTATGTCAACAACTATGCTCGACATTTTTTTGAATTTCGTACAGTTTGAAACTAACGTAGCATAACTCGGTATCACTCCAAAAGACTGCCGATAAATGTACTTGGCGCTGCGCACGGCCCGCCGTGCAATTCCCAAAGTGCAGTGCTAGAGTGCCGGCTGCCTAGCAGCTCGCTGGCCATGCATCATTACAGTACGATGCACTTGCACTGCAAATTGCAACATACGCATATGTATACGCTTAGTGTACAAAGCGCGAATCCTTCCCCTTGCGTGGTCTGCCACGATTGAAACAGCTCTCACTTCCCGATCGCCCCCTCATGTCGTAGCAGGAGTTGCGAGATGAATTTCGTCTCCAATGCAAAAAAAACTGTTGCATAAGCCGGAAACCATAAAATACGAAGAATTGGTCGTTCTCTGCAGATCGTGAATGTATTTTATAATTCAATGATGAATTTATATTTATATACTGACCCTGTAGTCTGTCGTGTGGTCCATGATAAAATCACAACAAATAATTTGATTCCTTCATGCCTAATATCCTCCACATGGGGTAGATTATGGTTCTGGTCTTCGCCAGAGCCGACATGCCCCCCCGGACGGAGATTTTTCAGTCACGCGATAACTCCTCCAACGCATTGTCGGTTGACTTTGAACTTGCACACATGGTTTATCGAATAAAAATCTCGGATTAGTTCAAGCAATTAGGGGTCGCGCCCTAACCCAAAAACTATGGCGGGAATTCTGTATTTTTTGTAAGTTACTCCCTTTTTTCGCTGATTTTGCGCGTTTGGAACATTGCGTCGTTTTAAAAAATACCTTTCTTGTTAGCCTCATGGGACCCCACCGCTCTCAGTCGTGATCGAATGAGACTACATTGTCTCTCCGCCCACTGATTGCTCACATAATTTGGATAATACGTTGCTGTGGTCTAAGACTGCCAACGATGTGTAGTTTTAGGTTGACTTAGTCGAATAATCTAATGCGTCATACAGTGTGTTTTGTGTTGTGTGTGTGTGTGTGTGTGTTTGTGTGCTGTTTGTGTGTGGTGTGTTGTGTTGGGGGTGTTTGTGAATCCTGGATTGTTACCACATACTCGACTTCCACCTTGTGGATCAAGCATCATACTTGGTATGTGGGTCCCCTTATGAGTATATGATCCCGATTGTTTTTTCGGTCTAGGCCTAAAGGTCATCTGGAGTTCCACAACTCCATGGCAGTCCGATGTCTCACTAAGCCTCTTTGGCGCTCTGGTTTAGTTTTGTTGTTTTAGGTTTGATTCACTGTATTACTGGATGATATTGAGTGAATGTCATTGCCGAGCCAAGATGGATTTTCAAATGTAACTTTTCATAGAATAAAAAATTGTGTCGTACACACATGATCGGATGGGCAGTCTCTGCTGATTAAAATCCTCAGCCCTTTCAGTTGGAAGCCAGCTGGTGCAGCCAGAATAAAGTACTTAACTCCTGCTTTCCTCCACAGTGCTGGAATACTTATGTTTTCAATGCGCTGCAGTGTCCTAAGCATCAAAGGCTAGTAACCGGTCTGCCTGTGCACTATTAAGAGTCATATTGAAGAGTGGATTTATTGTGATGGATAAGTAAGCATTACAATATTTTTTTTTCATTCTGAGTACTGACTTCAAGAATAAATTGGTTGCATATCAACTTTTGCTTGGTCAGTCCTCATTTTCGGGTACGTCAACATTCTTGTCTCCATATCATTAATCACTATGACTGTAGCGTGTACAGGGGCAGACAAAACCAAATTACTTATGTATTCAATCCACTGGTATTTAAAATGTTATGTTGTTATATTATTGCCCGGGCCTCGGCTCGAAGGTGTGGCCTCGGCCCGTGGTGCGGCCCTCGGGCCTCGGCCTCGGTGGGGGGTGCGGCCTCGTGGGGTGCGGCCTCGGCCTCGCCTTGGCCTCGGATGCACGCCTCGACTACAACACTGGAGCATAGAGGTGTCAGGATCAGAAGTGGGCTGGCATTACCTTCCCCCCCCCCTTCGACATTAGTCTGAACCACCCCTTTTCCCTTCCTTGGGTTCTTTCCTCCTGACAAGCTATTGAAGACATCCTAATGGTTATTATGGAGGCAGCAACTTACAATCACTGTTTCAGGCAGGTAGTATATCCCCCACAAACTGTCATGGAAAGCATACATAATTAACGGTACTATAAGCCCCTCAATTCGCTGAAATATTATGTAAATACTAACTACATTCCTTACAATATAGAGCCATCCGTCAATGATCAAACGGGACCACATTTTTTGCATCGACCTTACCGACAAAATGGTGTTCATGATGGGAAACCTCGCCTGTTATCAGCATGGATATTCTGGTTGAATGTATAGGCGTCATGCTTGATTAGCATTGGAGGCAGAATAAGCTCAGCTCTCTAGAAAATAGCCCTTCACAACACTCTACATTACCCCCCTGATCAGGTTTTTGGTGACCCTTCAAGTAACCATGACATTTGTCAGGGGCAAATAAATAGAGATTATTGAGAATTCACAAAACTTTTAAAATGTTTGCCGCCGCTGAGAGGACCGTGAGGGAGATAGATGCGAAACAGATGCAAAATTTTTCATTCAATAATTTATACACTTACACACTTGTTTTTCCATACACTGCATTTTGTGGGAAGTGTCTCGTGATTTTAGTATACCCCTCTTAAAATTAAAAAAGGTTTAATTTAAATTTACATCATCTCTTAGTGTTAGATCAACATTGTTTTTATTTCTCACATTTCTTACTCGGGTCCAATTTTAGAATTCATCATTAGCCAGCCCGCTCACTAAATAATTGGTGTACCCATGATTGGCAAGGGCCTTCATTTATTTTTTTGTGTGCCTTCGTTCAGTTGGTTTTCAACTTCCGAGCTCAACTGCCACTTTCAATTCAAATGAACCTACCTTGACCACACACGAAAAATATTCATGACTGCTTTGAACCCTACCAAATACTTACTTTGGATCTCCTTACTTCCAACGAGTGTTTGAGGCCCTTGCCACACCTTACTAGGAACCCCTCTTCCTTTCTCTGTCCCCTCACCTAGGCTAGGAGTTGGCAATTATCCTTGTCTGTTTTTTTGTTTTTTTAGTATTAAAAGTTAATAGAAGTGTGCTTGTGGAAGATCATAATACATATGTTGATGCGTCTGCCCTACCTACCTATCAAACCGGCTAACTGATCTGGCTGCCCCCCCCCCCCTCCAGGGCCCTGAGTTAAGCAATGTAACTCAAAGTACCACTCCAAAGTATGCTGTCATATACATACAGAGCGTGTTTATCGTAGGTCACCTGGGCGTAGAAAATGACAGGTGCCATCGAATTGATGTCAGAATTACCCCCATCTCATTGTTGGAAAAATACCAGTGGCATTGGCTTATCATAGTTATCAATTTGTACTGGCGTGTAATCTTTTAACTTGTCATCGAGATGTTTTTTTCCTTGTGATGTCATGCCAAGGTCCTCGTCCGCTTCCCCCATGTTTTAAACGTGGGCATCTTCATGGGGGGGGGCTTTGGGGGCAGCACCCCCCCCCCCATGCCCAGTGTTCACTAATTTTTTGGCCGACGTAGAAGCTGTATCCTAGCAAATATTGCAGCATGCAATATGTCTAGGGGCCCATAAATTGTAGTTTTTTGCCAATAGGGAGGGTGAGGGGGCCATTTTATGAGTGCGCACTTCCCTTGGGTTCCGACCTTTGACGACCCCCTCCCCCCCCCCCCCATTCTCTGTGGTACGCTCTGCAGACAAATATGCTCTATGATACATAACAGCTGTGTTGGGTTACCTAGGGCAAGTTGAGACCCAACCTGGAGGACCACACATTCTGAGTATGAATTGAATCCATCATCCGACAAACCCCATCTTTACTGACAGGGTCATGGGAACACTCTGAAAAAAAACAATGGGAATTTCATCACATCAATAAAATAAAAATTCAGGACTGGATAAGTTCTGAATTCAGTGAAAAGTTTGTTGAGTTCAGGGAATTTTAATGGAGTTATGTTGTCACTTTCTCCCAGGCTGTTTGCTGTTATTGCTTTGCCCCTTCTTTTGTTGATGTTCAATGAGAATTCTGTGTTAGAGGTCATAGAGAAGGTCATGAAAATCCCTTATTTGGTCATGAAAAATTCATTGAAATTGATTGCCCAGAATCTTCAAGGAACCCTGTTAATAATATCATGACATTCCATTATTCCGATATAGAACCTCCAAGATTTCCATGACAAAAAGTTGGGACAACAGACACCACAGCTGTACAGTAAAACGCCAGCATTTTGTTTTCTTTGCTTCCTTTCACCATTTGAAATGATATTCCTAGATAATTCCTCCTTCCCTCTCTTTTTTCCTTTTCACAGCAAATGTTTTCACTATCTATCGTGAGTTATATGTCTATACAATATTCCCATGAATATCTTCATATCCAGCATTTGTGCAATTTCAAGTTTTTTCAGACATCCTAAACAATAGATTGATATTAGGAATTTTTCAGATTGTCCCGTGTATAAGCCTTTTATTGATTGTGTCAAAATAGGAATTTTTGTGATATCAGGCAAAATTGAGTGAGAACCTAAATCCCAAACCGCAAGAACTTTGCAGGCGAATGTTATAGATCAAGATGGAGTTTTACAACAAATTCAGCGTACCCTTAATTGCTCAGAATTGAAGACTCTGGCCAGACACGATACTTTTTACACACAACCCTTCATCGAGGGAGCATGATTTTGAAAACCCGAGCTCTTTTTGGCACAAAGTTATTCTTGGCAGGGCGTGTCTTTCTTTGATTATCTCACGCTACTCACTCATTGTTGAGATGATCCCAGAACAAGTGTTGAGGCCCTCTGTGCGAGCTTTCATGAGAACCCCTCTTGAGAACACACACGTCAGGGGTGGGTGCATTGCTCTTTATTCATTGCATACTATACATAGTACAGGTCTGACCAAGGTAATCTCCGTGAAGGACTTCCGTCTTAGGGGTTTGTAATAACAGATGGTTCGAATAGAAATTCTATAGCTGCATCAAAACAGATTAAAGAAGCCTTGAAAGGCAGTAATATTTTTGATGACGAAAATTCCCATCTATCTGCAATCAATTTTGTACTGTTTGGTTCCAATGACATATATACTGTGGATGTAAATTAGTATCCCTGGAGTATCCCCAACTTTGGTTCTCCTTTTCAGGGGGCTGTATAAAATAGGGTGTTCAAGAATGAATGTAATATCGGGCCAGTAAATCTCCACACTCTATTATCTAGTGAGTTATTCGATGACGTTCTGGCGGTAGACGTTAGTGGAATACAGACAGAAAAGTTCGAATGAGTCTGAAAGATAGGGGGCAGTCACGAAACCTGAAACAGCCTGAATTGGGCATTATCGATTTTGGGTAATCTGGCTGATCTGACTCTGTGAGTTACACTCAGCTTGTTGTTTCTGAACGACCTGGCTGTAGTGTGTGAAATGGGTAAAGACTCGATATAACCACTAGATCTGGCCACAATGTCATAGTTTATGAACACGTTCACCAGTTATATAGTTCCTAGGCTGGTTTATATGGCTCCTATGTGCAGCTGATGAATTCTCAAGAGGAAACTTTGGTCCCCTCCCCGTGGCTGGCCTGCCGAACTTGATGAAGATTTTGATAAACCCCCTCGTAAATAGTGAGGTTAGAGAGAGACACTTTAAAAAACGGTGAAACAGGAAAAATGAGAAAAGAAACATTTGACAAACTAGAAAGGCATGAAGGACAATCCTGAGGGGGGTCTTGGTGGATTTGTAATCGTTCTCTATTGTACTGATGATGTCATACTGACAAACAAAGATCCACTTTTCAGGGAAAACTATAAATGTGAGACTATGGAGATTTGGAAAATAATTCAGGTTGCTCTTTGCAATTTAATCAGTCAAAGCAGCAATTGCCTAAGGAATGCATTTATAGCCACTTATTATTAACACGGGAGTGTCCTCATATTCTTTTATCATGTAAGTTAGTAGGTTGAGCTCACACAGCCCCATTGATATTTAATGAAGTCTGTACAGATATGTAACCTCTCCAGATCAATAATTCTATAATAGCTAGAACTCCTCATCTTAAACGCTGCTCTTCCACATGGTCAGCATCCATCAGATAAATGGATCAGTTACAAAGGCTTCAATATATGTTTCCTTCTGATGACCTGTTTACAGCCAGCTCAGTGATATGCGAGCCCAATCTTTCTTATTGATCATTGTATACAATAGCTACCAGCATCCCTTTTCATGTGTGTTGAATATTAAGATTGTTGGGGAGAAAAACCACTGTAACAATCTTGATCCTCTTATCCGGTGAATATTAAGCACCCTAATTTATGAACAGCTCCCTTGGATGCCTTTTCAAGGTATGTTCACTATGGCTCCTGAGAGGTGCATTACACTACTCTTACTCCCTCCTGCATGGTTTATATCACATTATTTCTCTACACGAGTACTGCAAGGTTACACATCACACCACCCCCTTACATTGCTCCTGAGAGATTATGATACTCGGGCCTCACGAGGTGAGGGAATATTGCAATACTTCCTTACAATGCCTCCAGCAAGGTGTGTTATGCTACTCCCTTAACACCCTTGCTCACTCAGGTATATGTTGCCTACTGAATCTCAAAAATCCTACCACCACCTAACATCTTATCCTTTCTCCTGAAGATCATACGACCTAGTTTATTGACTGGCTTTCTCAGGATGCGATCTGAGGTATGTTCACTCTGCTCCTGGAGTGTATTACCTACTCCCTTCAAGTTCTCCTGCAAGTTTTATCATCCTCTCTAAACCAGCGCTCCTGGGAGGTGCTCTACATCTCACAGGACGCGGTGTAAGAGGGCATTCACTGCAGTCGTCATTACCTGTGCACCATCCCGATGTTCATATGTCTAGCTCTTAATCTGCGGCAACCAAACGGTAGCAATGGGCAACCCCACCGACCAGCCCTTCATTTTATTTCTGCCACGCAAGATGTCGCCTCTGCCAGTTCTGGTGTTGGGATTCGGCCCGTAAATCCCTCCTTCCATCCTTCTTTCTAATTTTGAAAGGTTTTTTGGTGCACTGGACAGCAACCTAATGTGAGTTTTTCATGTGTCCCTCTCGAAGAAGAACTTTTGCATAATATTCTCATGTATTATGCATCTACTTTACAAGTGCTTCTGCACGGTGAATTCCTCATCTATTATGTAGGCCCTCCCTGCGGAGATGTATCTGGCTACTCCTTACACAACTTTCTGCGCATGTTATTGCACTACTTCCTTAAAATTGCTCATGCAAGGCCTATAATGATACTTGTAAGGTGCTCCTGTGATGTGTATATTGCTGCTCCCTCACGAGTGCTTCTACAGAATGTATTACGCCTAGTCCCTGACCAGTGCTCCTGCAAAGTGCTCTCGTGAAGTATATCACACCGGTCCCTCACAAGTACTCCTGTGAGTTGTATTCCGCCACTCTAATGATTGCTCCTACAAGTGACAATATTGGGCTATTTTCCTGAAATAGCCATGGTTTATAATCTGTTTGTGTTCGGTTCCTGGACAACTCCCACCCAGACAATTCCCACCAAAACGCGACTCTAATCTTTAGTCCCTAACCCTAAATCTGACCACAAAAATCATTCTGTTGAGGGGAACGCGGGTGGGAATGTCAGGGTCACGTTGGGTTCAGGGGTTCTCCTTTCCCTTCCACCTCTGCCGGCAGGAAATAAAACTGGAGGGCTGGTTGAGTGGGGTTTTCCAGGGCATCTTTTGTTTCCACCAGATTTGGAGCTAGGAAATATGACATAGGCATATGGCTGTACAGGTAAGTATCTCCTTAGTGAATACCCCTATCAATTAGTTAGGGGATACTACTATGCCCAATCTACATGCTCCTGCAGGGTCCACTCACGAGTGCCCTTGTGGGGGTGTATTACACTACTACCTTCCTGCAGGGTGTATTACCCTAATTCACTGTGCTCCCAACTCAACTTCTTAAGCTCATCTAATTAGCAGTTCACCCTAGTCAACTCCATCTTAATCGGGCTGCTTTTGCAACCCCACCCCCAACTCATCTAATTTGACACCTCATAGTGAACACTTCTTATTTGCCATTTATGTAACGAGCAGTCTCTATCTTTTCATCTGAACGTTCCTACATTTATCGTTTCAGATTTTTTGGACCCAATAATAAACCGGGATTATTAGGATTTTTTTTACGGATTATTACCAGAAATATTCACTTTGCATGAAATTTTTTCTGGAGGATATTGATGAGTACCTCTCTTGATTGTCTGGGCCAAAATTTACGGGGGTCCAAAAATGTCACGTGTTCCATCATATCGCTAGCCTTACGTTGAGTGTAGTTAGCGTGATGGTCGGCCTAGCTTAGGCATTCAGATCCGCCTCAGGCCTCTTTTTTTTGTTATTTTGGTGTTGATTAGTTACGAAGGTAACGTAACTGGTCGGCCTAGCTTACCTCATAAGGGCCTGAGATGTGTATTAACCCTATTCCCTTTGCAATTAATTGCTCCTGTGGAAGTGTATTAATGCTGATTTCCTTTTATTTCAAGTGTCCATTGTTAATCAATTTGTGGTCATATCATTACGTTACATATGACTGACGCAGCTCCAGCTAGTAACTGAGTATCAGGGTTCTAAGAAGTCACTCACTCTCTTTGGATGAGAAAACATTTCTTGTTAATTGTTCAAAGCTCTTGTCAGACCACAACAAACCTTGAATATATGCAGCAGTGTGGTATCCATACTACTTGAAACTTTTCCATCTCATTGAGAAGTGTACAGAAAGTGCACAAAGTTGCTTCCTCGCATAATACAATTTATGAAGCGCGACTGCAAGCTCTGAAGTTGCCTATCTAGCTTATTTTTTGGCGTTTTTTGAGACGCGACATTGATTGAAGTCCAAAGGACCTACTCACCGGAGTTTTATTTGCAGCACACCTCTTGTTATGCACATTATAACTATAACCTGGGATCATAGTGAGGAATTGTTCCTAATAGAGAAAAACAAACTGTAGGTCATAACTGTAGAACTGTCGATCTCACATCTAGAGTCACACATGCCTGACACAGCCCACCAGATAGAATAGCCTTTAGTAGCCTTTCATTCATTTGAAAGAAGATTGGACAATACTGGAAGGACCCTGATGTTTCATATTTTCCCAAACCAACTGGAAACTTAAGCCTCTCTCACATGTGGGCCCTGAGTTATCTGAGTGCAACCCGAGTTGAGCACTCCAGTGAAACGGGTCATCCTGGGAGGTGGGTGGGGGGGGCACAATAAACCACTCAGAACTTCGCTCACGGTCAATTGGTATTGCACCTTCAAATTTTCAAGTTCACTCTGTCTTCCCCCCCTCCCCCAATAATATCTGCATGCGTTCACTAGGGAGCTTGGTCTGGTCTCACTCAACTCATTGTATTCCGAGTGCACTCAGGAAATTCGGGTGTGCACGCTCGCGGCCACTTTGTGGTTTGCTCAGCTTGAACTCAACTACTCAAGTACCATTGGGATTAGCACGTCCTACATTCGGGCACTTTTCGCATGCCCCTACTTCCCTCCCGGACAGACTCGGGATGACTTTGGCCATTTTAGTTGAATGAATTAACTTGGCAAGGTTGGGGTTCATAGTGATGGCTGCTTTTATAACAAATACTATTACAATGAGGATCTGAGTATAGTCAGTGGCATTTGGTCAAAGCTCCGACGATGACCTTTTTTTCCCCTGCAGGCAGATCCAACAGAGTGGTCTTATGTCAGTGAATCATGTATATGGTACAATGCAATAAGAAGCTTCTAATTCTGCAGCAGAGTCTATTTTGGCTCGTCTGATCCGTGTCCCCAATTTTACCTAATCGTCCTGATCTGTATAGAGTTGGATTATGAAGAGCACACGCATGTCAAAGTGGTGGAGACATTCGCATAGCATTCAGTAGCAAATTTAGGTGATAAGTTAACTTGCCTAAGCTCTCTACCTCAAGCAAAATTCCTAATTTTCAATATTTTTTTAGTAAGCAACCTCTTGTGTCAATACCGCTCTTAATTCTGCTTAGGCATCATGGTGTCAACACACTTAATACTTAACCTGACTACACTAGATGTGAAACAACTATTCGAGACAATCAGACTGAGAATTACCGACATGTGGTTTGGAGAGAGGAATTACAAGCTTTAAATTTCAATTGAAGTGATGCTACTCACGTTTCTGTTGTGAAGCTCTGTCTACGCTCATTCCTAATTGGTGATTTGATGAGATCTCCCTTAGCAAGTGCAAGCAGCTGTCCTGCAAAAACAAAAAGAATGTCATTCATTGATGAATTGTTCTGCCTAAAAGAATGTGTGAATCTATTTCACATACGCTTAACTAGCCTGGAAAAAAGAGCAGGGCAATGTGGTTGCAACTCGGGTACTATGTTAAATGCCAGACACTCGGTAAGCATATTGAGGGGGTGCGTGGTCGATACGGGATAACCATTCGTAGTTCACCGATTCACAACCCTACTGTTTTTAGAATTCATTGCCCTTGTAGACCTCCAGATAATCAGGCAGCCTTTGATCGTTCCGACCTAGTTTTGGGGGTCCACCGTCTCCAGGTGCCTAGCCTGCCATCGGATTACTGTTCTAAACACTTCACAGGCTTGCATCTCACAATTATGGTGGAACAGCAATAATGTGCACCATCGTTTCACGTCCGGTCCGCGACTTTTTAATGCCGGGCTGTCGTACGATCCGCCTGGCTCCAGCGATCCGACAATGTTTCCACTGAGGTGCTTGCTATGTGGGAGTATTGGCCCAGTTTCCAAGTCGTTGCGCATGTTTGATAGGATGATGACAGGGTGTCAGCAGTGATTCAGGATACTGCCGCCGTCTGGCATTAAAGAACCGTGCAAACAATCAAATGTGGACTTCCTCTCATGGAATTCAGAATCCTACCAGCACAAAACTTTAACCAATCTTGTAATTGATTTTTTTCAATCTGGAAATGCGCAAAAGTCTCATCGGTTGACTGTGAACAGTCATGTTAGACATGTATCTTCGCGTTCTACCAGGGTTTCCGGATAGTGGTCGGATCCTTGAGTACGCTTATCAGTCCTTCAAAATAGAACCTAAAATAAGGTCCCAGGAGCAGGTTGGGAGTGGTTACACTTCTGCCTCGATGTCATTTGAGTAATAGGTCAAGACGAGATGGCAAGTTATCACCGGTGCTCATCCACAATCAATACAGTCAGGTTCCTGTGGAAATGTTACGTGTTCTCTTACTGCAACATTACAATCTGCCTGGCTTGAAATGGAGGGAAGCTGACCGGCCGAATCGGTAGGTCCATGCTCGTAAAATCAACTATGAAACAGCCAAGTTGTTGGCTCAGTAATTGGTTCCAAGGCAAAATGGCGATTATGCTCAAATTTAATGTCCAATTATGAGGGGTTATTTTCACACGAAAAAATAACCTAGAATCGCCAGTCAAAAGTTTTATTCCTGTCTACATCTGCCACACAAGTTCTACGGAAAATAATAGATGGGAATGAGATCGTACGTCGATGTGTAGTGTGAATTGAGTCCCAGTTGGTTTTGGTCACCTAATGAAGGTCAATTTTCTCGCGTCTGGGAAAGTTGTGAAAACTGGTCCCTTCCGCTCAAGCCGAATGAACTGTAATGACAACTAGCTCCAACCTATTTATCTGTCCCCCATGCCAACCCTTGTGCAGCTAGTATCTACCGATTGAAAATAATACTTTTTTTCGCATCCCGGCTGGCAATCTCCACCCCTATCCCCCTACCACCCACCTCTCCAGTCTCTTAGGACATTGTTTCTTTTCTCAAACCTGGGGTCACAACCCCACTGGGATCGTGAGCCATTCTGTGGGGGGTCGCAGGCTGTGTTTTCAAAATATTTCAAAAAAATTTTGAGGTACCCAAAATTTACCCGAACTTTTAATGTTTCACAGTGTCATAATCCTACAAATTCACGCACGCCTGAAACCTCATCATTTAGTGTTTATTAGCGGCCGTTCTAGCGTGTTTCCTGAGTGAATCTGGCCTTTATTTGCTCAATTATCGATGGCCACGCTGCATGCTTCCTGTTATATTCACTATGGTTGTTTTCACATACAACTTCAGTATGAGTATACTGTACTATGGGTAAGTGAATTGCTGCACACCTTCATTCTTCCAGAGACATAAACTTGGGGTCGCGCTTGGGTGGCGCTACATGAAATGGCCAGGTCCTTGAGAAGTTTGGGAACCAATGTCTTAGGATGTACCTTCTGAATGAACAGTTTTGGATGGTCTATCCACTCTGATCCCTAGCTGAAGATGACTGATCCTCAGAGAATGTCCACATGCGTCAGGATGATTTGCTGGTTCAAGAGTGGAGTTATTTCAATTTACCCACTGTCACCACTGGCTGTCACTTCAAGTGTTCGGCCCAGTTTGGAGTAATGGAACTCGGCCAGAAAGGATTCCATTCCTCCCAGAGGATTATGCCTTTGCAAATGTCAGAGCCATATTGAGTGATTTTGCATACCTTAACTATGAGATAGGGGATGGAATGGGATATAACACTCCTGGCCTCTTGTCTGTGATTTCTGATTTCTTTCTCTTGTGTATGAAGTGTCTGTGTGTAGTCATCTAAGAGTGAGAGGATCATATGGGGGGCATGTTGATATATTGAATATGGAGGGGGGCATGAGAACTTGTATTGACCTCCTTTTTTAGGTAGGAGTCAAAGGAGAGGGTTTCTGCACTCGTTTGGTCACTTGGCTCATTAAACGAGGGCCAAAGACAGAGGCAAATGACACTATGTAGATCAGCTATGAGACATTCCCAAACTTTCTATATACTGTTCCTAGTGCTCAACATTTTTGTTTTCCATGACTGCGAGGATGTTCATCTGGGAGGGGGGGGGGTTGGGGGGGGTTGGGGGGGGGCTATGCCCTGTCGCTCCCTCTAATTACTCCCCTGCATTTTTTATCATCCATTATGTTTCCCCATGATGACTTGAGGATCACTATTTTATGAAAGAAGTCTCAAGCTCATACACAGTTCAACAGTTCGTACTGACTATGATGACTAAATGGGTGTAGTTTCTCGGGGCAACAAAAATGGGGATATATAATAGGGTATATAGTAAATACCCAAACAAGCAAGTTACGAGAAGTTAAGCCGTGTTCCTATGCACGCGGCACCCGGATGACCGTTTACATGCCGCGTGGCCGGGCGGGTGCCGCGTTTTAACACAATCATGCACCTCTTTCCACTTTTAGTGTGTATATGCGCTATATAAGTACCGTGTATTATTATTATTATTATTATTATTATTATTATTTATCGAACACTGGACGGGGAATACTAGTGGTAAAACCTAACACCAGTGTTTAACTTTTGAAAACCATTGTTCTGAATGTCAAAGATTATGGCCCACTATTAAAACTCCACAATTGACAGGTTTTGGAGATTTAATTAGCAAATACTTGACATGTCAATGGTTTAAACATGCAAATATGTGTTAAAAAGGTGTCTGGCCATTAAAAATAGAGACAAATAAGATCTCATCCCTAGTGTTGAAACAGTTATGAAGTTGTTTGGAACATTATTTGAACATAAAATTGTCCTCGTACTCTCCACTCTTGGGCTATAAGCCAGTAAGATTACACTGGGGAAATCCCCGGAAATCGATTACGAAATACCACGCTGGCGGGCGGACAAAATCGCTACATGACCGATTCAAGAAAACGCCCACCCGCCCGCCTGCCCATGTGCATGGAAATGGCTCCATTGAAAATACCAGTGAGCGATTTACCCGCCCGCCCGGCCGCCCGCATGCATCGAAATGCCGCTTTAGGTGAAAACCGGATATATACCTGTTTTGAACAGATGGCTTCAAAAAATGTCATGTAAATGGAACATTGCAGCCTTTCAGGGATCAATGCTACCTATGGGAGTGTGCAGGGATTTGAGGTCAAAGGAGTGATCTGGGGGTTATGCATTTTGACGAAATGATCATTTGAAGGTCATATGAACAGAACACTTCTTCTCCCACAGATTGGATTGGATGATCATGATAGTTAGTCAGTATTATCATTGACCGATGGTACACATGGGATGTTCAGGAACAGCGTTCCAAGGGGTCACGTCGAGAACAATTTTTGTCATTTTGTTTGGATGGACATACAACCTCTACTCCTAGGAAACGATGACCAGATGATCACGAGAGTCGCGTCAGCATCAATATGGGTTGTTCAGAGTTAAATATCATAGGCCCTCCATTGGTCCATTTTGATAGGCATGCCTTGACATACAAAACCAAAATACCATTTCTGATAGTCGCTCAAATGTTCAAGAAACCTTGATTCATATCATTGAAACGATTTGAAAGTAACCTTGACACATTACAATCCTCTACTAGGAATTGATAGGTGAGCTTCCGTGCCGATGGTACTCTCGTTACCGACTGCACCTGCTCATCATACTGACGTTCTCGGGTTGTTGTTTTTTTTTCTCAGAAGAACTGAAGCATATTCCTTATATGCCGCCTGGTTAAACGATGTTGAGAAATGATGTCGTGAAAGTTGCGTGCATATTGCTGCAAAGGACCTTGAGACATTTCACTTGTCAAATTATAATTGAAAATAGGAAAATTGATGGCCTGTATAACGGTTTCTGACACTAATTTGGTAGAAGCGATTCTCACATTCCTCACAATTGAATCCATAATATTCCCATATTAGGAAATTCAAACATTAATAGTTGAAACACTGTGGACACCATAAGATCATCATCAAGCATTATCGATTCTCTGATACTATAGCATTAATTGGCGAAAAATGCGATTGCAACATTGGCTCAATGTCACAATGAAAAATCCACTCGACTTCATTCAATATTGACAGCGTATACCTAGGGTATAACTTGAGGGAGGCTAACGGGGTTCGCAGAGTTCGACTGTGATGTCCCCCCCCCCCCCCAATCTGGAAAAATGTCATTGGTGGGGCAAGAATGTTGATTTTGCTGTTACTGACTGCTTCGCGGAGCAAAATTGGATGACAGGGTATTCTGTAATGTGACATGCCAGCAGTTACGGTGACTGGTCCCCTATCTCCCCTCCCCCTAATAATTCTGGATTGGAGACGGTCGGCCTATCTTGTGCGGTCGTCATAGCATGAAGCCAAGAGCAGCAATTTGCCTAGGGAATGCATTTATTTAGCCAATTATTATTAAACACATGAAGTGTCATAATTCTATAATGTATAGTTAGTAGGCATGAGCTACACACACCCCATTGATATTCGATTAGGTCTGTACAGAACCTCTCCCGGATAATATTATTGGAGAAATATTGGCTGAAACTCCTCAATGGAAATGCTTCCTTTTCTCCAAATACTTGGCACATCCAGCAGATAAATGGATCAGTTACAAATGTTTTAATATATTGTCTACTTCTGAAGGCCCAGCGGTTTACAGCTAGCTCAGTGATATGCGAAGCCGATCTTTCATTATTGATCATCGTATACAAGTACCTACCAGCATCCATTTATATATATGTTGACTTATTCACACTGTAGGGGGAGAAATCTTGATCCTCTTATCTGTGAAGATTGTAGCAACCTAATTTATTGAACAGCTTTCTTAGTGGATGCAGTCTAAGGTATGTTCGCTGTATGCTCCTGAGAGGTGTATTACACTACTCCCTTGCAAGTGCTCCTGCCAAGTGGTTTATCACACTAGTCCTTTACAAGAGCTCCTGCGTGATTTATCACACCACTCCCTTACAGGAGCTCCTGGGAGATGTATTACGATACTCCCTGACAAGGTGAGCCGTATTACACAGCAATGCTGCAAGGTGTATAATGCTACTCCCTTACAATTGCTCACACAAGGTAATTGTGCTAATTCTTTACAAGTGCCCTTGCGGGGTGCATTACACTACTCCTGTAAGATGTATTATGCTACTATTCCCTTACAAGTGCTCCTGCAAGTTGGTATCACACTACTCTCTTACAAGTGCTCCTTGTAAGAGAGCCAGGTATGAGAAGTAATTCACTGCACTCGTCATTACCTAGCTGTACACCATATACCCTGACCCAGGGCCCTGCGCTATCGGGGCCCCGCAATCGTAACCCCCATATATTATAGTCTTAATCTGGGAGGAAAAATAACCGAACAATAGGGCATTATGCTTGATTGAATTTGCGATACCTACAACCTCACGACGAATGTTGGTGAAATACTTGAGAGTTGGACAAGAAATATCAGAATCTGAGTTGGCAGCTCTGGAATATACAATGCCTCGAAGGCTTACAACATGTACTCGCTGATCTGTCTGGTGTTGTATCGCGGACCCGAGATGAACTCGAGATGACTAATGAAAGGCAGTGCAAAAATCAAAATGGATACGTACCTTCCTATCCTAGACTCACCAACCTCTCAATTGACCAAACCAGAACTCTCCCAGAAAGGAGATAGGGTGACAATTACTGGAAGGACCATGTTGACTCATATTTTTTCAAGACCAACCGAGCCCCTCTCACATTAAGGCCTGAGTTATCTGAGTGCAACCCGAGCGAGCACTGCACTCCAGGTGAAACGGGGTCATCTCGGGAGGTGAGGGTGGGGGCTGAGATGTGGCGGGTTGGGGGCATAAGGATCACATCATACTCGCTTTCGGGGTCACTGGTCCACTTGTGCTCCTGGCCACTGAGATTTGCTCAGCTTGAACTCCTGGTACTCCGGGTACAATTCGGGGTGAGCACGCATCCTACACTTGTGGCACCCCGGACAGACTCGGGCTAAAGTTGGGCCATTTAGTTGGAATTGAATTAAACTTGGGACACTCGGCAAGGTCGGGGCCTATATGTGAGAGCTGCTTTACTAACAAAGACTATGATGAATGAGGATTTGAGTATATAGTCAGTGGCAGGTGGCCAAAGCTCAGATAGGACCTGTAAGTACCCGTAAGCATGTTTTCCACCTAGTTAAAGTCTTATGTCAGTGAAGCATGTATACAGTACAAAGCATATGAGAAGCGTCCAATTTTGCAGCCAGAGTAAATTTGGCTTGTCTGAATCTGGTGCCCAAATTTACCTAATTGTCCTGATCTGTATAGAGTTGATTATGAAGAGCGCACAGCATGTCGAAGTGTAGAGACATTTCCATAGCATTCAGTAGCAATTTTAGGCGATCAATAACTAAGCTTTACCTCAAGCAAAATTCCTAATCTTATTATTTTTTTACTAACACAACCTCTTGTTCAATACCCTCTTATGCTGCTTAGGATCATGGTTAAACACACTAATACCTTAACAGAAACTACCACAGATTGTGAAACAACTATTCGAGACAATCAGACTGAGAATTACCGAGCATAGGGTTTAAATTACAAGCTTTAAATTTCAATTGAAGTGACGCTACTCACGTTTCTGGTTGGGAGCTCTGTCTACGCTCGTTTCCTAAATGGTGATTTGATAAGTCTTGCTTGGACAAGTGCAGCAGCTGTCCTGCAAAAACAAATATAATGCCTTCATTGATGAATTGTTCTGCCTAAAAGAATGTGTGAATCTATTTCACATACTCTGGAAAAAAGAGAAGGGCGATGGGGTTGCCAAACCCGGTACAATGTTGAAAAGCCAGTACACTCGGGTATCATATTGCTGGGGGTCATGGTTGATAAGGGGTGAGTATTCGTAGTTCACAGATTCACAAACCGTACTACTGTTTTGTGACTTCATGCCCTGGGTAGACCCAGATATCAGGCAGCCTTCGATCGTTCCGACATTGGTTTTGGGCCAGCCGTCTCAGCGCCTGCACTGGATTACTGTCTAAATAACCACAGGTTTGCATCTCACAATTATGGTGGAACAGCACGATGTCGAATGCGCACCATCGTTTCACGTCCGGCGACTTTTAATGTTGTGCTGTCGTACGATCCGCCTGGCTCCAGCGATCCGACAACGTTCCGCTGACTGCTTGTTATGTGGGAAGTAATGGGCCAGTTTACAGTCGCAGCATGTTGATAGGATGATAACAGGGTGTCAGCGGTAATTCAGGTACATGCATCTGACATTGAAAGAACAGCGTGCAGAACAATCAAATGTGGACTTCCATTCCCCCCCCCGCTGAAGTTACGAATCCTACCAGCACAAAACTTTACCAATATTGTAATTGATTTTTTTTTATCTGGATGATCGCAATAAGTTATCGGTTGACTGTGAACAGTCATGTTAGACATGAATCTCCCTTTCTAGCTGGTTCCGAGATAGTGGTCGGATCCTGGAATACGCTAATTGTCCTTCAAAATAGAACCTAAATAGAAGGTCCCGGGAGCATGTTGGGAGTGGTTACACTCCGGCCTCAATATCATTTGAGCAATAGGTCAAGGCGAGATGGCAAGTTATCGCCAGTGCTCATCCGCAATCAATACGGTCAGGTTCCTAGCTGTGGAAATGCTACGTATTCTTTTACTGCAACAAATCCAACCTATTTATCTTCCCATACCAGCTTCTAGATACGTGCAGCTAGTGTCTACCGATGGAAGATAACACGTTTTTTGCACCCCGGCTGGCAATCTCCACTCCCCCCCCCCCCCCCCCCCTCCCACCTCTCTAGTCTCTTAGGATGTAGATCTCCTGATGACAGTTTGGATGGTCTGTGATCCCTAGCTGGGAATGACTGATCCTCAGAGAATGTCCACATGCATCAGGATGATTTGATGGTTCATGAGTGGAGTGATTTCAATTTACCCACTGTCACCACTGACTGTCACTTCAAGTATTTGGTCTATGTTGGAGTATGAAATGCCAGAAGAATGCCAGAAAGGATTCATTTCTCCAAGGATTATTGCGTTTGCAATTGTCAGAGCCATCATATTCAGTGAGTTGAATACCTAACTATGAAATAGGGGATGGAATGGCAGGAAATAAGACTCCGGGCCTCTTGTCTGTGCACGATTTCTTATTTCTTTCTGTGTGTAGTCATCTAAGAGTGTGAGGATCATATAGGGGGGCATATTGAAATAGTGAACATGGAGGGGAGCATGAGGACTTATATGGCCTCCTCTCTCCTTTTTTAGGGAGGGGTCGAAGGAGGGAGTGCCTGCAATCCTCTTTGGTCAATTTGGCTTTTAAAAGAGGGCCAAGATGCAAAATTGCGTTTATGTAGATCTGATATGACACATTTCCCAAGCTTTCTATGTACTGTTCCTCATGCTCAACGTTTTTGTTTTCCATGACTGTGAGTAAACACTGAAAATAGTTATGAAAAGGCCGTACACAACTGTAGGCCCTATAGGGTTTGTGACGTAGCCTAACACAATGTAGTATAGGGAATTTGGAAGCCTATACTGCAAAATTAATTTTGCCTTGAAAATTACCCTCAAATAATCGCCCCCCTCTTTGAAAATGTAACGCCCCCAGGGGCGTTTTTTACAGATTATACAGTATTTGCTCACAATGTCAGAAACCTTATATCTTCGTAACGATTTGAAAGTAACCTTCAAATCACGATCCTCTACTAGGAAGTGATAGGTGAGTTCCGTGCCGATGGCTCTCTCGTTACTGACTGCACCTGCTCATCATACTGACGTGTTGGGGTTGTTGTTGTTTTTTCTCGGAAGATCTGAAGACTTTCTGAAAGTAGCCTGGTTAAGCGATGATGAGAAATAATCGTGGAAGTTGTGTGCATACTGCTCCGTAAGACCTTGACCAAGACATTTCACTTGTCAAGGTATAATAGGAAAATTGATGGCCTCATAACAGTCTTCATGAAACTAATTTGGACAGAAGCGATTTTCGCCTTATCCACAATTGAATCCATAATATTCCCATGTTAATAGTTGAAACACTGTAGACCACCACAAGATCATCATCCAGCACTATCCCATGATGGCATTAATTGGGGAGAGATGCGATTGCAACATCGCCTGAATGTCACAATGAAAAATCCACTCAACTTCATTCAATATTGACAGCGTATACCTAGGGTATGACTTGAGGGAGGCTACCGGGTCACAGGGTTCGCAGAGTTTGAACTGTATGTTCCCCTCCCCTCCCCCCCCCCCTCATCTGGAAAAATGTCATTGGTGGGGCAAGAATGTTGATTTTGCTGTTACTATGACTGGCTTCGCAGAGCAAAATTGAATCACAGGGTCTGTAATGTGACATTGCGCAGTTACGGTGACTGGTCCCCTATCTCCCCCCCTTCCCCCCTAACAGCATTGGTTACCAGGACCCCCCTCCCCTTCCTCACATCACAGTGTTGGTGACCTGCGCCTGGGAAAATGTTGGAGCTACTCTATTTTAATACTCTGTAGCACGAATTCTCTTTTGATGACCTCATGAAAACGGCACTCGGAGTGGCGCTGGATTATACTGCCTCCTAAATCATATCTATATCCATTATATAGGGTTCAGTGGTAGGAGCTTTAAAAACAGCTAAGTGCACTCGACTGAGCTTGATTGTGCTGTGGTATTACCCTACTGTACACTGATGTATCGCATGCTCATGCACTTGAACCGAACGGTTTCTCTCCCATGTCAATGTGTTTGGTGTGACACATAACATCGAGTAGGGATCGACCTCAAGCTAATGTCGGGCCAGCAACTGAAAAATGGGGGTTGGGGCATATGCACAGGCTTAGAAATTTGTGTGAAGAAGTAGGGGGTTGTTGAACTTCAGGGAAATAGTGGTGTGATGCAATCCCTGCTACCCCCCTGCCCCTCCCATTGATTTTTCATCATCACTCTGATCATGGGTACTGCGCATATTTGAACATTACAGATAAGATTTTGTTGCAATGAGAGCCCTGATCATTAGCCCAAACAGAATAACACAAGGGATTCTGTTTGAGAAATGTTGAATCACTTGATCCCCCCCAGTCTTCTTGCCTCTGCCTGGTGATCATTCATAGTAAGAGAGAATCCTAAAGAATTGTTGGTCTGTGAATTCACAAAAGCCAGTACTACTACTTAACCATTCACTCACTGATGTGAATAAAATCAGGATAGATCAAGATAGATAAAACACATTTCATGCACGTACACATGTTCGGGTATTCAGTTTTGTTAATATCTCCTGCTGGGATTTCAGAAAGTTTTCATGTCACTTGCAGTATTAGCAAGTCAATTTCAATTCAAAACCCCATCCTAGGAATATACTAGGAAATCAATTTACATATCTTATTATTTATTACCCTGTAGCATTGCAGCCTGGGGTAAATTCATCTATGTAAATATGATTCTTTCAGCTGGAAAGCGATCTTGCTCTCTCTTGGCGGTGGGGGGCAGTCACAGTGCCTATGCCTGTGTACATGGTCAACCTGTTGCACAACACGTTGTGCAACAGTATTTGAAATGCGCTTTATTATTCACTGTTATTATTTTTTTATCATCGATCACATGACACACATCCTGGCCCAAAGAAAGGTGTGAAGAGTGAGATTTCATTCTATAGTTTTGATAGATATTGATTGAATATCTGTTGTAATCTTGGCTTTACTGGTAGCAGGACACAAATGTTGCCAGAAATATTGACATGTTTTTTCTTCCGTCCTCACTTCAATGCTCAAGGAGAGACACAGCGGTCTTTTTGTCTTGTGTGTGTCCCTTCCTGTTTGTCTAAGATTAAGATTTGGGTTTATAGTCTTGTATCATGGCAGCGCCTCTCCACACAACTAGTGACTTAATCCCCTGGTCATTGGTAACCTGATAAAGACCTTGCCTGCCCCACTTAGGATGCACGTTCGCTCACAGCCTACTACACCCCTGGCAGCCAATGCAGCACTCCTACTTCTGTTACCTCGCAGGTCCCACTTTCTTCAGTGGGTAGCGTGAACCATTTGAGGGACTGACTTTGTCAAACAGCATGCGGAAAAGACCTTAAGGCTTTCACTGGATTTGAACTCGCAATCTATGATCTCAGGTCCGGAGCCCTACCGACTATGCTAATCTGCCTTTCTGTCCGTTCATCTGTCTGTCCATATGTGATTATGTGTCTCTCATTTTCTATCACCTGAATTATGTAAATCTGTGTCCAGGAGGTTGTGTAGACACTTTGTTGATGTGTGATCAAATTTTCAACCGGGAAAAAGACGTACTACTTCCCATTAAATTGGAATCAATAGGAAAAATTAGCCCCTAAAAAAGTTTGATTACGAGATAGCTTATGATTAGTAAGTTCCATAAAGTTTGCTAGTTTTCCATGAATTGTGGTAAACATTGTCAGCCTCCAGTCTTGATGAATTAAATAGAAAAGTTGATAATGAAGACTAGGGAGAACTGAATCATATGAGCTTCCATTGATCCCAATAGAGATCCAGTGAAATGATTCACATAGCATTTTATCCTATCCTATTCTGGGTACTTGTTGTCTTTACGTTAAGTGTTGTAGTTGTATACCATTGTTGTGTAACACATGCTTGTCGTAGCGTTCACTCATAGCAATCATACCTTTAGACAAGAGGAATTTTCAAGCCTATATTTTATAACCTTCTTGGTGCCATAATGCAATAAAAATATGTAGTTAAATATTTCAATCCAGTCCTCATCATAAACCTGTCAGACAAAGTCAAAGTGGAATGGAGTGTGGCTACTGAGACCGTTATTCATAGTTATGGTATCGTTGTCCGCACAGTGTTAATTAACCTAATTCCATTTTTATGTTCACAATAGATTCATTTATTTAACTGCAGTATATGGGAGAACTTCTGAATAGTGTGGGTCATATAAGGAAGAGCAATTTTGTTGTGGAACCTGCAGATTCAGGAATCATGTGCCCATCAGTCAAGGACCGTAACTCTCTGTAATTTATGGGGAGAGGGGTAAATTACCCTCTTGTGGTGAATCTCTTAATTTACTACCCCCTCTTTAGCCGCTGGTAGCACAGCTATTTACTGAGAGTTCAGGCTGAATGTACATTTACAACCTCATCTCAAAACAGAAATACAACTTGTAGTGATTCTCTGCCAAATTTTTTGCTACACCACTCCTGTAACTGAATGAGACTCGAAGTATTAGTTTCTCCAGGTGATAACTTCGACCGGCATACCAATTTCTAAATTGTGCTACCCCTTTTTTAGCCGCTGCAGGGTAGCGCTTGCCGTTAAGAGGGTTTAAGCTAAATGTACATGGACAACTGCATCCCAAAACAAGAACGCAAATATTTTCCAGATGGGTAGATGAATAATACAAATTTCTGAAATGTATCAAATAACAGTCTCCAGTCATCAAATCAGAAATTGTAAACAATTGACAAATCAATAGCCTTATAAATGTGTGAGAGGGAAAATGAAAACAAGAGAAATGCCAGTGTTTGTGCTGCTTGTGCAAAAGGCGGAATGCGCACTGTGTCAACACCATGATGGACTGGTGTGCGTGTGTGTGCTGGAACACTACAGTGTTGGTGTCAGAAATTTTGCTCGATCGATCAACACTAACCAGCATTTTCTTAGTATAATATTTGATACCTGTGTAATTTCCTATGTCTTATTATATATTCCCTTGCAAACTAGACACTTTGTCTGGCAAAATAAGAAGGCCGATGGGGTTGCCAGACCGGTACGCTCTGAATTGCCAGATGCTCAATATATGGCATAATTGGGATGCGGGGTCGATAAGGAGTAGTATTGTTGTGCACAGATTCACAAACCACTTTAATTGTGCATTCCTCTCTGTCAGATGCACACTGGCAAGGAAAAATCTAAACACTGTTTTCGGTTCCATATTTTGTTTTTCGAATAAAGGATTCAAAACTTTGTGACCCCCATTTTCACCAGTGACATCTCCCACCTATTTCCCCACTCCCACCTATTCCCCACTCCCACCTATTCCCCACTCCCACCTATTTCCCCACTCCCAATCATATTCTTTACCGATTCCACTGAATTATGATAGTCAAGAAGACTGACCCCTCTCTAGATTACCCCTAATAAGCCAGGACAGGTGATACTAATGAGGATAATTAGGATTTAATGGGGGTTTGATGAATATTACAATGTGCATATTAGTCTGTTACCATTAAGTAATTAAGTTTGGTGGTCCCATGCTTGCTTGGCCCTCTGCTGGGATGGTACTGGGTCATGGCCGCCATGATTGATCTTGACAGCTGTGAGCACCGATATATGGCTCGGTCATAACTCTGGTAGACTGATTTCACGCCACAGGTTTTATTGTTCCGTTTGTTTCTGCTCCAGTCTCTTTCATGCTGAGTATCCAGCAAGGATGCATCATGCCAATTTCAAAAGTTTGGGGTCTAACATACTGACCGGGCCTTTGCAACCTCAATCTTCCTGCGTAGTGCTCTACCGACTATAGTGATGATTCAGTATTTCTATTTCTTACATTCTTTATGATATACTTGCCGAGCTGGGGATGGAACCTATTCAAGGCCCAGCGGGGGGCAGAGCTGGCTAATGATGGTATAAGACAATGCTTTGATGTGGGGGTGGGGGGGGGGGTTATGGTGATGGCAACTTCCAAACTGCTTACCCCTTTATCTCTGCTTTAATCCCTCATGCTAGGCGCCCAGTGGGAAGGTGACAGAGTCTGATCTCCCGGTTGGAAGGCTGATGCTCTACCAACTGTGCTGACCACTTGGTATTGCATGAGATTCACATGCTGTCAAGTATTGGCCTCTTGCACTGAACCTCTGATTGTCCTTCTCTGCCCCACCTCTTTCCCATTTTGCCAGATAAGCAATCAAATGTTCCGCAGGCCTGTTGTTTTATCGAAAGTTCCTGTTTATTCAAATTCTGCTCCGAAGACAGAAAGTCCACATGACCCAAACAAAGCAGACATGTACCTTGGATTTCCTTATGACACAGTATAAATGTCTCCAGTAGGCCGATGTTATGACATCGGCTTATTTTTTTTACATTTCTTTATCTCTTACATCCTCCCTGACTTATATCAGTCTCTCTTTCGTCCTTGGTGAGAATAAACCACTGCTTGTAATAATCCCCCAATGCTTATCTCAGAGAAAATTAGAGCCTTCACCAGCTACTTTACTTACCTCTGAGAGAATGACATTCCAAATTTGACTGTCTGGCCTTAAATCCTAAAAACGTCCTGTCTGAAGTCACAGTGAACTAAACAAATTCTCTTTCTGCTGAGCTGGGAATCAGTTATATCCTGGTTTGGATGTACAAATTGTTCAGTTGGGGGGCACTGGAAGAGCGGGGTTGAATGATTTCAAAGGGAGGGGCCTCCTGGGATAGTTTTTGATCATCGTCGTTGGGAAAGGATGTCCCACTGTCTCCTTTGAGGTCGGTCTCAGATGCACTCTGGTGCCAGTGGTGGTGCCAGGAGTTCCCCGGCGTGGGGTCCAAGTTCCCCGACGAGCCTCACCCTACCCCCAGGTAAAAACCTGCATTTTTTATGTTTTCCTCACTTTTTCTCAAAGAAAAATAAATAAAACGTTGTGGGGGGCATTGTTTACTCTCAGTGACATCCCACTCAATCAGGCGTTCTTTATAGTAGAATAGGGTCAGGTATTCCCGATAACTGCACAGGAAATGCCTGGGCCACTTAACACAAAACAGTGGTAGACGACAGAACCCCCATTCAAAGATATTCATAAGGCTTTTGATCCTATTTATATAATGCCACGATTGTATATCTGTAGGAAGATAGGAGGATGGATACACTGATCTAGAACTTGGGTGATGTTATATAAGATATAAGGCACGTGAAGTTATGTCATAGTTTATGTCCTGTGTACCACTCATTCTTCAGCCTCCTTGGGGTTGAGGGATTGAGGTCTATGGTATCCAAGGTCTATGTCTTTTGTCCCACCCTTCTTTCTGCTGTCTGCAGGGCTGAGGGATTGGAGTCCAGGGTATTCAGAGTCATGTGTTCTACCCTTCCTTCTGCCTCTACCAACTGTGGGGCTGGAGAGTTGAGGCCCATGGCATCCATAGTGTATGTTTCTCATCCGGCCCATCCTTCACCCTCTTTTGGGGCTGAGGGATTGAAGTCTATGGTATTCAGAGTCTATGTCCTATGTACCACCCACCTTTCACCTTCTGTGGTGCTGAGGGATTGAAGTCTATGGTATTCAAGTCTATGTCCTATGTACCACCCACCTTTCACCTCCTGTGGTGCTGAGGGATGAAGTCTATGGTATTCAGGAGTCTATGTCCTATGTACCACCCACCTGTCACCTCCTGTGGTGCTGAGGGATTGAAGTCTATGGTATTCAGAGTCCATGTCCTATGTACCACCCACCTTTCACCTTCTGTGGTGCTGAGGGATTGAGGTCTATGGTATTCAGAGTCTATGTCCTATGTACCACCCACCTTTCACCTCCTGTGGTGCTGAGGGATTGAAGTCATGGTATTCAGAGTCCATGTCCTATGTACCACCCACCTGTCACCTCCTGTGGTTGCTGAGGGATAGAGGTTTGTGGTATTCAGAGTCCATGTCCTATGTACCACCCACCTGTCACCTCCTGTGGTGCTGAGGGATGAAGTCTATGGTATTCAGAGTCTATGTCCTATGTACACCCACCTGTCACCCTCCGTTGGTGCGAGGGAAGGGATAGAGGTTTGTGGTTATTGCATAGTCCAATGTCCGTGTCCCACCCAATTCTTATGACTACTATGGGGCGGATAGTTTCAGGGTCTATGGTATTGAAAGTCGATGCCCTGTGTCTAACCCATCTTTCCACCTACTGTGGAGCTCAGGAAGTTACCGTCTATTGGTATCAGGATGGCCTACTCCTGTGTCACACCCATTATAACAGTTTGTTTAAACAACTGGTCAGTGTCAAGAGCAATTTTAATCGTTTTCTCAGTAATGTCCAGCTAGGGCCACCGTGATTGTTCTCGGTTGTCAATTGTTCGTAGGAAAAAGTCAATACTCCATATGATGTATGATTACGTAATAGCCTGAGCGCACGTCCCTTGTATAGTAGTTCATTGTTCGTATTAGGCAGCGTATATGTAGTAATGCATGTGAATAACTGTAGGAATGTGTCATTGTTTTGAGCACAGGTTTCTTGTCCTCGTGTGTGTAAAATTTAGGGTAGTCTAATTTCAACTTCACGAAAAAGTGAAGGTTTGATCGAGGGTCAGTTGGGCAGCGTAATTTGCGTCAGTATATGTATGGGAACTTTGAGGGAATGGATTCTGGCACCACCAACATCTGCGCACGCTAATGCCTGGCACCACCACGCTACTGAGTATAAGCCCTATACTGCTTACCACAGGCATTTACTCTCACTCATGAAACAATAACAGTTATCACAGAACAGTACACTCCTGTCAGGACACTGTGACAGGGACACTGTGGCGGGATCAAGAAAACTGTCACAAGTGAGGACCCATACCTTTTGTGATTCAAATGGGAAACAGAATGCCGACAAAAATTGAATTTGCACTTAAAATAGGTAATGACCCCTCATTGGCCTTTACTGACCGTGCATCACATGAATGTTATTTGGGAAAATTACCCCCTACCTCCTTCACAGGAGCCCAAAATTCAAAAACATATCATGTGTATACTGCCATTAGCAGTAGATGATTCAGTTTTCAGTCACTACCTTCAACTGCCTGTTATACCCCATCTAAAACTAGCTGTGTCCAAAACATGGCACCGTGACGGCGGTGGCAGCTAACACAAGCCGAAACCATAATATCACGGACACTTCCAGATATACTTATCAAGAAAACTTCAAGAGATCTTCTCTATACTATACATCAACAGATTATTTCAAGGATTTAGGGTCATATTGGAATATCTCCCATTCAGTTGCTCAATTACACTAAATGACAACTTAAGCAGACAGCCTACTGAAAAACAGGGCTACCAAATTTCATGCGAATATTGATCCATGACAGCCTGAAGACAAATTAAGAAAAAACAGACTTCCCAGCCAAATAGACAACAAGGGGGGACAGAGCTATAACCAGGACAACCTGAACCAATTGGTCA
The DNA here is from genome assembly GCA_026419785.1 of Sclerodactyla briareus. NCBI lineage: Eukaryota > Metazoa > Echinodermata > Holothuroidea > Dendrochirotida > Sclerodactylidae > Sclerodactyla > Sclerodactyla briareus. The sequence goes on along the minus strand of JAODTK010001666.1, from coordinate 716,736 downwards.
CTGGGGGGGTCACTGGCTAGATAGACCTGTCAGCCAACAGTGCACGGGCCATTATTCTTCTAGTTAATATGCAGGCCAATTTAGGGAGTACGAGAGGGAAGCCCAGGTTCAAGTGCCAAATGAAGCCTACATCAGACAGATGTCGACAGTGATAATGCTATTTGTTGCAGAACTGCTGGCCAATAGTAAAGGACATGGACCCTGGGTAGTCGAATTGAAATGCAGGGGGAACACTAAACTACTATGAAAGAGCAGTATGTAAATCACAAATAACATAGCTAAAACTCATTAACGCAGTAAATAAGGCAATAATTATCCTTGTTGTGACAAGAACAAACCTTATGATGTATATCTGTCCTGAAATTTCAAACAAGGCCACGCAATTGACACTGTAGTTGTTGTCATAAGTGACTTGAATGACTTCGATGACATGACAGTCATGCCAGTTTTATGACAAAAATATGTTACTCTCGATTGTGAAATGCAACGCAGTCCTACAAACATTGTGTATCCCAAAGTTTACTGCCGATGCTGTTGCCAAAAAGGTATCAGAACCAACCTTTGACCCCTTGTAACTCGAGACCGAGTGCGATTGAAGAAGGGTTTATTTTGTCTATTCAGCAACCACAGGAGCTCTTCACATATCCAAAAATTGACAGTTTTAATTTTCTTTGCCCTGTATCTCTAAAAATAGTTTTACAGTTTTCGAGGATTTGCCATTGACCTTTGACCTCATCATCTGATGTAGTTTGACCCGCTGATTCGAACAAACACCATGAAAAATCACTATGAACATCCCTAACTGCACTAAATTTCAAATGTAAACTTTGACCTCTGCATATCTTCGCACACGAAGTCACATGGGGTCAAGTTCTGGTTCATTTCGATCGAGTACCTTTGTTGAGATCCGAAAATGACCAAAAAATTTAATTCGGCCCAAAACATGTAAAGGTCAAATTGAGGTCAAAGTCACACGATAGGGTTCACGAGTGGATTCACATGGCGCACCTTCGCCCTGAAGATTTCGTATCCCATGTTTATGGCCCACAAGCTAGTTTTTTACCCCGATTGACCTTTGATGACCTTGGATCTGACATTAACCGTTATGTTTGAATAGACCTTCTCCATCAATTGTCACTAGACCAAAGGTCAGCGATGTAGACCTTGCTAAAATGAGTTTTGGCCCTTTTTTGATATTATCAATTTTTGGCCTCTCATTGACCTTTGTGACCTTGACGGGCACCCGAAAAATAGTGATCAACTACACCACATGACGAACCCCATGCCGAATATGACCTTGATACATGCTTGCCTTCTCCAGAATCTCCGGACAAAATGTGTCACTTACACCCACCACAACACACGCACACGCACAACGGACACACACACAAAAAGAACTGGTTTAAAAAAACATTGTTAAGCGAATGCGCCAGCATAAGCTGACAACCCAGCCTGCAGGAGCCCTCCTCTACTTGATCATGCATCGTCACTATGCACATCCTTCGTCCTAACCAACATGGGTCCCCCCCATTTTCATTCTCTCTGTGGGGCTGATAAATTATGACCCACCCCTATCCCCATCCTGGACTAGTGGGGCAGGGTGGTTGTTAGAGAAGCTATCTGGTATTCTTCAACTACTTGTAGAGTCCATGAAGGGAAGGACTTACAGTCTGTGTTGTTTTTGTTACACATTTTCTTACCAACCAATTACCATTGCCCTGGAGTGAAATCTGTCACTTCATATACTTGATTGGGAGGAATGGAGGGGGGATAAGTGCCTCCTTGTAATCCATTGATTAGGACGAGAGAGGTCTACCGGCTCGGCATAAAAAATTGTTGTGAAGGGCATAACAATCTTGGCATTTTAGCTAACACCTCCAGCAGCTTTTTACAGCTCCTATATCTTCCCTGGGGAATAACTACGGATAGATTTCTCACTTATGACCTTGTAGGCTGTTTTTTGCTTGCGTAACATGGATGTTGCCTCGTGATCTTTAATGGATTCATTCTAAACACTCTTAGAGTTTCGATCATCGTTGGCAATGGTGGTGTGGCAGGATTTTAAGGGGGTAAGTTTGTAATGCGTTAATTGACCACAGGACTAATATTTGTTGAATTACACACCCATTACGCTTCCACTCCCCCTCATTCCCATTCCTTCCCCACTTCATTCATATCCCAAGTGCTTGACCCCCTTAAACAATAAATGTGAAAGAATTACGGTTAGTGAACTCAGTAGCGATGCAGAGATTGCTATGGGCGGGGGGGACCTTCCTATTGCGAATAAGTACAATTTATGGGCCCTTAGACACCTGCTGCTGCAACATTTGCTAAATACCAGCTGCAAAACTGAGTGAAAACTGCAAAAACTGAAAAAAGTTTTTCGTGGTGAATTTTTTGTATGGGGAACTCCACTTGGGTCTGCCCCCCCCCCCCCCCGTGGGATGCCACTGGTTTACATTCACGTTTTGGTCAGGATTTCTATTCTACGATGTGCTCGAGATTACTGGGATAAATCCTATGTTTTTTGGAAAAAATCAACTAAAAATTTGAGTAAATTTATAACATTCAATCATATCAGTTTCAACATATTTTATGGGTAAATGCTTTAAAAAAAAAAAAAAAAAAAACATCATCTGCTAGACGCCAATGATGGAACCCATTCAGGGCCCGGCAAGGGTGGGGGCCTGGACTCGTGCAGCATAGACTCTGCACTTTTGTCAGCTGTGAATGCTTCACCAGATACACAATCACGCAATTCCTATGTGGGGGTGGGGGGGGGGCAATCACAACCAGATGGCAACATGCACTTGCCTATCCGCATTTACTTTATCTACCAGTATACTTTAAAGTCCAGGAAATGTCCTGGGTTTGCCGATGATACTGCAATCACACATTTTCCACCACTATAGCAATTACATGGGTACTCTAACTACCAGGATTCTTACGCTACGATGAATAGCTTACTATAAGCAATTCTCGATCCTGTTATACAGTTTTCACATCCTTAGATTATTCTATTTAATTAAAAATACATTTGCAAAAATCCTGATCCTTCTGAGCAATAAGAGAAAATTGTTCCCGGAAAATGTAATCAAAAGATTTCAGTTGCTGCCAAGGTGTAAAAATTTCAGTGATCCCTCTGAATGTTGATTAAATGGATTTAATTTCAGCTCCCAAAGGCCTGTAAATGCTAAGGGTTCCTAACTTATCAACGATTAAACCTTGAATGTTGAACTCTGTGACGGTATATGGATCATCTTGCGACGAGAGAGAAAATGAATGAGCTCTATTTGAGAGATTTACAAAAAGATTTCCACATGTGAACATGTGTGACCATATGAGAAAGTCTCTGCTAACTTGTTCTTTGTCAGGGGGCTTAGCAAAGTTTTTTCGTTTTTGGGCTGGCGGTGGTGTGCGGTTTGGAGGTGCAGATAGATCTTAAATGGTGAATGTTTGGGGGAGGGGGGCGAAGGGGAGTGGGGGTCCCCATCCCCTTTTGAAATTTTGCAGGCCTTGAGTTTTGAAACGGTCCTTAGATGCAATCTGGTGCATACTTTAGGTAAAATTTGGCGAGAGAATTTCCTTTCGATATTATTGTTATCGGAAGTCAGCAGGAGAGTTGATGAAGAAGGACGGAAAATTACAATCACGCCTTTGGAATTTTTGAGAATTTGAATTGAGCATCCTCACTGCACTTTGGGGCAACATAGGGTATCATTTGGGGTGTGATTTCTACTCATAAATCAATACTTTTCTGGTTAATAATCGTTCTTGGAAAGACCTCCGCTTACAACTATAACGCATTGTCCGTATCCTGATTTTTTTTGCTCTTTGTACCTATAACTTTGTCATGATAATCGAGCAATCCACAGATGGACAAACTGTTCTGGGGCTGCTGTGCATGGTATGATCAGTTGGACAGTCACGTGTCGTATTTCTTCTTATTGACACTGTGGATTCAAAAATAAGAATAAGTAAGTTTTGATGACAAGAGCTAATTACTGTCACCATCTCTTACCCATTTACATTTGTAATGGTTAAAACAACACACAAAAATGGGAATGTGTTCTCCGTGGCCTTGAAATTTTTTGAGGAGCGAACTTCATCCCACTCCAAAGTATAGTGTAACTCTGATTTTTGCAAACAAAACATGAATTTGACTAGTGATATGAAATCACCGTCAGGTTTCTCAGGACCCAAACTTCCGACCCCACGCCAAGTTTTGTTTAGATTGTATAAACTCAGGATTCTGTGTAAAACATGAAATAAATAGAGGGCAGCAGACATGCAGTGATGCCCATTTCAATGCATCCGAGATTCCACTAGAAAGGTGACACTGGCTACAAGTTCAAATCGATCGGACAAAGCGTTGGAAAGTTATTACGCGAACGCCTAAAATTCCGGCAGCAACGAAGTCTGGGAAGGCGGCGGCAGCTACACACCCTACTCGTGTGGCGGGGAATAAACTACATTAAAGACTGCATCAGCACTCACAGTATCATTTCCATTATATTTAGGGGTATGAAAACAAAACAGTGGCATGAACCAATTGTGCCCAGTCGATTTGATTGAAAAGTCTGACAAGAAATGTGCTGAAACGCCATGAGCCCGACTTTGGATGAGTACAAATTGTAGTGTCTCGTCTGCCCAAGTTTCATTTGTAGTTAAGTCGATTTCCATATAATGAGAATACATGTGGAGACACTGGGGGCATCTCCGATGGATAATCATATAACTCCAGGTCAGACAGGAGAGTGAGTCGAAAAGAGTCACTGCATGGTAGCCCAACAACCTTGAGTAATTTTTCCCATGCAGCACTCCCTGATTAGGCAAATTACTTCTGCTGTATCATCAAGTAGTGCAGATTGAGTTTTTAAAATCACCCTGCGTAATATGAATAAATCATAGGACATTCTGAAGAGTCATCCACGCCCGGCTTGAAGGTCACCATCTCGGTAATGTTTCACACCTCTCAGGCCTCAACAAAATTTACCAATTCTGATTGATAATTCCTGGCGTGATTTTCATGTCGGTCTCAGGAATTTTACCCAGCCGTGTATGCTCCCTGCATTCTGCAGTCGGAAAATCCTCCAAACGTGGTGAATTGACATCTCGGAGCTGATTCTGGGGGAACAATCTCCGAATAGATCAATGTTGCTGATTTGACCTTATATTCCGTTAACGAATATGCCTCAGCTCCACAAGTTGTGACCCATCCTAGCTATAAAAATCAGGAAACCTGTGCCTTGCCACATTTTGAATTATATGGAAACTAATCCAATAATTCAATTCAATTCAAGTTCAATACCCAATCATGGGGCCAAGTACATGGAAGATGTTTATAGGCTAGGAGGTTTACCTCCGCTTATATATGGTTCTATAGTATCCTATCTTTGGAAGTTAATTATCGCACCAGTTCTCGAGGTCTGAATGAGATATTGTCAGTTTATACCATCAAAACTTACGTTACTGGTTGCCATAGTGAGGGTTGTTATGGTAGCAATTCATGGTGGATAAGAACTACAGCTAGGAGCATACCCTATGGTGGAGCACTGGCATGTACCCAACTACCCCGGCATGGGTGCTGGGTGGTCCAGCAATATGCACTGGCCGGGCCGCCGGTATGCCGGTGTCGTTGTGTTTTCGCATGTCATCGATTTTTGAAGGCTCTCCATGAATATCTCCAGTTTAAGGTGGCTGAACATGGTAACATTTTACAAATACCTGAATGTTCACAAAACATACTTTTTCTCTGCAAATTAGGCAAAAAAATAATCAAAAATTGTGAATTTAAGAGAGGGGAAAATGCATTTATATTAATTTGCAATAAACCAACTTCAAGAGTAGTGACACTATTTTCTAAATTTAATGAATTGCACTGCGGCTCCCAACGCACCTCTTAAGATAAGCTATAGCACTTACCCTAGTAACTCCATCTTAACGGGCTGCTTTTGCAACCCGCCCCCAACTCAGGCATAATTGACACCTCGTAGGAACACCATTCTTATTTGCCCGATACGTAACGAAGGCGCGTCTTTGGTCTTTCGTCTCGATTTCATAAGTTGATCGTTCCCGATTTTGAGTACCCAATACCTGGATTGAGGGAGTTATACGGTTAACGTGGAATATTCACTTCGACACGGAGTTTCTGAAGGATATCGATAAGCACCTCTCTTTTCTAGGCCGGAATTTTAGCCCAGGGTTTCGCGTGTTCCGTGTGTCGCTAGCCTAGCGTTGAGTTTAGTTGGCGTAGTGGTCGGCCTAGTTGGGCGTTCAGTTTCGCTTGCAAGGTTGTAAAAAAATTTCAGTGATCCCTAAGGAATTGTTTGATTAAAATGAATTATTTCAAGCCACCAAAGGTCTGTAGCCAAAGGGTACTAACTTATCAGATAAACCTTGAATGTTGAACTCTGTGACTGTATATGGATACCTCTGCGAAGATGAGAAAATGAATTGAGATATATTGAGAGATATTACCAAAAGATTGAAATGTGAACCGGGTGACATGATGAGAAAGGTCCTTCTGCTACTTGTTCTTGCAGGGGCTTAGCAAAGTTTTTTCGTTTTTGGGCTGGCGGTGGTGTGCGGTTTGGAGGTGCAGATAGATCTTAAATGGTGAATGTTTGGGGGAGGGGGGCGAAGGGGAGTGGGGGTCCCCATCCCCTTTTGAAATTTTGCAGGCCTTGAGTTTTGAAACGGTCCTTAGATGCAATCTGGTGCATACTTTAGGTAAAATTTGGCGAGAGAATTTCCTTTTCGATATTATTGTTATCGGAAGTCAGCAGGAGAGTTGATGAAGAAGGACGGAAAATTACAATCACGCCTTTGGAAATGTTTTGAGAATTGAGGCATCCTCACATGACAATTGGGGCAACATGGCAGCATAGGGTATTTTTTCATTTGGGGTGTGATTTCTACTCTAATAAATCCATACTTTTCTGGTTAATAATAGTTCTTGAAAAGACTCGCTTACAACATAAAACGCCCCATTGGCCATCCTGAAATTGTTTTTGCTTTTGTACCTATTTAAAAACTTTTTTGTCAGAATCGAAGCAATCCACCGATGACACTGTTTGGCTGATGGGCATGGTATGATCAGTGACCCAGTCATCCACGTTCGTATTTTTATTATTGACACTTGGAGGATGCAAATAAGAATAAGGAAGTTTGGATGAAGCCAAGAGCTCATATGTCACCATCTCGTGACCATTTCCAGTTGTCATTGTTTAAAAACCACACAACAAATTAGTGAATGTGTTCTCCGTGTGGCCTTGGAAAGTTTTGGGAGCGAATTCATCCCACTCACCAAGTATGGGGAAACCTGTCTTTTTGCAAAAAAAAAAAAACATGAATTTGACCTGCAGGTGATATTGAAATCACCGTCAGGTTTCTCAGGACCCAACTACGACCCACCACCGCCAGTTTGTTAGATTCGTATAAACTCAGTTACTTTCTGTTAAAAAAACCTGAAAATAGGGGCAGCAGGACATGCAGTGAGCCCATTTCAATCATCCGAGATCCCACTAGAAAAGGACACGTGTACCAAGTTTCAAAATCGATCGGACAAAGCGTTGGAAAGTTAGTACGCAACGCCTTAAAAATTCGGCAGCAACGGAAACGTCTGGGAAGCGGCGGCGGCAGCACACACCCTAATCGTGTGGCGGGGATATAACTACATTAAATTACTGCGTCATGCACTAAACATATCATTTCCCTTTATATTTAGGGGGGTTGGAAAACCAAACAGGGCATGAACAATGTGCGTTGATTGTGATTTGAACAGTCTGCGAAATGTGCTGAAAAACTGCATGAGCCGCTTTGGAGAGTACAAAGTGTAGTGTCTCGTCTGCCCAAGTTTCATTTGTAGTTAAGTAGATTATCATAATGAAAGACATTGTGGAGACACTGTGGGATCATCAGCTTGTATACATCAGAGAACTCAGGTCAGAAGGAGAGTGAGTCGAAAAAGCGTCATGACATTGGTAGCCCCAACAAACCTGAGTAAGTTTTCCCTCTTTCACCATGCAGCACTCCCTGATTAGGCAAATTACTTCTGCTGTATCATAAGTAGCTGCAGATGGTTTTTAGAACAACCATGCTTAAATATGAATAAAATCATAGGACATTTTCTGAAAGGATTCACACGCCCAGGCTTGAAGGTCACCATCTCGGTACGTTTCACACCTCCTCAGCCTCAACAAAATGTTACCAATCTGATTGATTAATTCCGGCGTGGATTTTAATGTCTTAAGGGATTTTTACCCACCTTGTATGCTCCTCATTATGCATTCGAAATCTCCCAAGAGGGTGAAATTTGACATCTTCGGCAGATGTTCCTGGGCGGAGGAAGCAATCTCCGAATAGATCAATGTTGCTGTTGATTGACCTTACTATTCCTGTTAACGACGCAGTGCTCAGCTCCACAAAGTTGTGCCCCCATCCTAGCTATAAAAATCCAGGAACATGTTGCCTTGCCACATTTTGAATTATATGGAAACTAATCCAATAAAGTACAATTCCATTAATTCACTTACACTCATGGGTCAGTACATGGAAGAGATGTCTATAGGATAGGATGTTTACAATCCCACTTATATATGGGTCTATAGCATCCTATCTGGAAAAGTTAATTATCGCACCAGTTCTCGAGGTCTCTGCGAATGAGATATTGTCAGTTTATGACCATTCAAACCTTATGTCTACTGGTTGCAATAGTGAGGGTTGTTGGAGCATTATGGTGATAAGAACTACATGCCTGAGGCATCCCCTATGGTGGAGCACTGGAATGTACCCAACTACCCCTGCATGGGTGCTGGGTGTCCAGCAATATGCAAGGGCCGGGCCGCTTGTATGTCCGTGTGGTGGTTGTGTTTCGCATGTTCATCAGATTTGAAGTCTCTCATGAATATCTCCAGTTTTTTAAGGTGGTAATCAGGTAACAGTTTACAAATACCTGAATGTTCACAAAACATACTTTTTCTCTGCAAATTACGATAAAAATATCAAAATGGTAGAATTAGGGAGGAGAAATGCATTTTTATATTAATTTTCATATAAACCACTATCAATTATTGTCACTATTTCAAATGTACTGATTATGAATGATTTTGAATTTTAAAAAAAGGTGAGGACATGACATTATGCTTTTAACATCATCAGTTCGGTAACAAATTATCAAAACTGTGGATTTTAGGGGGGCAAAGTAATTTTGGACCAGTTTCCAGTATTTTGAAATTGTCTCCTTTTTGCTTATAATTCATAGTTAGGAAGTAGGACTGAATGTTTCAGAGTCTAGTACAAGTACTCAAACATAGGTTTACAGCCATCAGCTGGAAAATTTCTGAAATTACTAAGAATAACATTTTTTAGAGTATAATTTTTTTGGGGAATTAGCAATATTTTCACTATGTTCACTATCCGCAACTTCCCAAAATATTGATTTGAAGATGAAAAAAAAACTGTGATTAGTTTCACATTTTTGGAGATGCCGATGAGATCAAGCAAATCTGGGAATTGCCCATCGCATATTGATTTGATAGAATGGGGCACAGTTTCGTGAAATTTCTCTTTTAGGGTCACTGATGCTCCCTGTGTACATATGCTCTATTATGATAAACCTACTCATATTTTCAATCTATTTGGAAGCAGTTTTCCTCTAACTTTTTTATAATTCCTAGAAATTCCCCAATAGGGCCAAATGATGGAAAGGCGTCCTTCAATGGCTGTTTTTATCACAGATAACCGGTAAATAAGTCCCACACTTCTTTGGCCCACCCACACCCGTCTACAGAACTATATGTAACTGTGGTCTCTATCCTCCAGACAAGGATCTCTTGATCTCCGGCTACTGTAGTTATCAATATGAAGAATTCATTAGAAGAATGTAGTTCATGTTGCCATAAAATCAGCTTGGGTTCAGTTGACCAATGTGATTTGTGGGATTGAATTTGTCATGTTTGTAAATTGGAATCTTACTTAATTTGAAAATAAGGAAGATGCACTGATTTAAAGCAGATGTCAGATGTGACTGTTGATAAAATGACAGGACAAAAATACTCGTTGCTGGATGTACCTTCATTCTGGCATGTTCCTATATTTTGAATATTTTGCCATGACTGTACCTGGATGAAAATGTGAATGTACCTTCAACATTGTGTAACCTCCAATTTTGGGTGGGGCGCAACACATGTGTGTGCCCCCTCTACCAGTAGTCGATACCTGCCCCCATGACGGTGGTCAGTTCTACGTAGCTAGCACCCTTCCCTCCCTATGGCAATTCCCAGAAAGGCCCATTGGGGCAGTGTCTTACTGTTCCAGCCAGCCTGTCGTAATAACAACATATCTTGCTTTCATCTTTAAAACCTACAGTATTCTTCAGACTGACTATATTTTTTTTCTTCTTTCACAACCCTGCCGTCACCCCATGCTTTAGTTTTTATTTTCCGTCAGTGATAGCCTTCCAAGAATTGGCCATAACAAAAACGGGATGTTTGTGTTCATAACTGTCTCTCATAAGTGTTGGACTTTAGCATATGACAACCTTTCTACTTGTTTTTTCCTCAGAGTAATTTTGATGCTCAAAGTCTGAATGAACCATCTGGATGGTTTTCAGCTGCAAATAAGGATGAAACCTAACACTGTGAGTTGATGATTGATGGAGCCTTATAATGTGATGATAGAGTGGAAGGATCTGGATGACTACCAAGCAAAAAGCAATCCTTGCCTCGCTGCAGTCCGACAACCTGTGCGTCCCCAATATCACTGTCATAAGATATGGATGGGTAGCTCTGTCTTTACTTATTGGATTGGCCTGCAGTGCTAGGTGTGTGGAATTTATTCCCCCCCCCCCATTCCACCCCCAGGGAAGCTAGGTATTGGATTCCAAATTGATTCATAATAGCTTGTTTTTAACTGAATGTGATGATAGATTGATCGCGTAGTATAGACAGAGTTGTTGATAGCTCCCAGTAAGCTTGGTGTCAGTAGCTGCCACTCAATTTCCACTTTCACATATGTTTTCGGACAGTATCCCAGTTCTCCATCATTCCTGGGAATCCACACAAATTTCCATAGTAACTGACAAATTGATTTGATTAGGGAAAGTTTGAATCATCTTCGCCAAAGCATTTTCAGCTTACCTCAGTTTTGTGGCTGGTGAGCTCGATGAGACTGTGCATGTCTATCTATCTATCTATCTATCTATCTATCTATCTATCATCTATCCTGTCTGTCTGTCTGTCTGTCTGTCTGTCTGTCTGTCTGTCTGTCTGCCACTTTAATTGCTACTCCTTTTGATCATGACAAAACTTGGTCACATTGAAGACCATGTGGAGATATCATCAAGGATGTTCGCAAAATTGAGGTCAAAGGTCATCTAGGGGTCGGTTTTGGCCATTTTGTGAAAACACTCCAAATGGGCTTCTACTCCTACAGATCAGTTGGTTTCCTTTTCCCCTCATAGTTGGTCACTCGCATAAAGGGTTATTTTGGGGGTCAAACAGTCAAAGTGTTTCTCCTACAGTTTCAAATTGGTGTATGTGGTCAATGTTGGTCTCAGACCAAGTGTATGCCGGGTGTTGAGAAATTTAGGGTCATCTAGGGGTCTTTCCATACATTCTGTGTTTGAACAGTCAAGCGGCTTCTATTCCTACAGAAAAGATGTGATGATGATAAAAGTAGATCCCTATTATCATTGACCAATGTTGCATATGGAGTGGTCAGGAATCTGAGATCAACGATCATCTAGGAGTCAATTTCAGCCATTTTGTAAAAACATTTGTGTGGCTTTTTTATTGAACTGCTGCAAATTGATGGGTGAGTTATTGTGTCATCCGCACTCTTGTTTTTGTTTCTGTTGGCCAAATAAGCTGTTGTTTTCATAGTGGCGATTGGTGACAATAAAACAATGATCAGTTTACCGGGGTCTAGGATATATTTCATAATTGGCACGAGAGTGCTCCTGCATCTAAATAGCGACATATATGCCAGCAGTTTTCTTTTTTGTCATCATTCATTTCCTGCCTTTCCCAGCAAAAATAGCATACTTACAACAAGTCCTGACGGAGTTCATCCTTACTAAAATCCTTTACCGTCGAGTTGTCTGTTCCACTAGCTATAATTTTCAATAAGACTCTACAAGAAGGTATTGTTCTGGATGATTGGAGGAGAGCAAATGTTTCTTCTCCTATTTTCAAGAAAGGTAACTTTCCTCTTTCCTTTGTAATTACGCCATCGTCTACTAGTTGTCTGCAAGGTAATGGAATCAATCATTCGGATATATGTTGATTATTTCACACGTAGCATGGTCTGATTGATTGGATTCTCTTCTCAGCATGGGTTTAGAAATCATTCGTGTGTTTAACTAATCTCTTGGAATTTATGGAATATGTTACTGGTTCTGTTACAACGGCAATTCTGTTGATATCTTTTACTGGCTTTCAGAAAGTTTTTGACAAGTGTTCCTTTCCTCTGAGCGCCTCTCGCGCACGTTGGAGCTTTGCATTGGGGGAATGTCCTTCATGGATCGTGAGAGTGGCTTCTAATAGGGAACAACGAGTTGTCATTAATGGGCGGTCGTCTTCTTGGCAAAAGGTCACTAGTGGGTTTCCCCAGGATCAGTTTTCTTGGGCCGTTACTCTTTCTGGCGTATATTGACGATCGGGAAGGTTCTGTTCATTCCAAGGGTTAAAGTTCGCAGACTCTAAGTTTTATCGGGAGGGGTCTTTTTTCGAATATGATGATGTTTTGCAATTGTTCAACAGGATCTGGGTTATAATTTCCAAATGGTTCTTCCGACTGGCAAATTTTTTTCAATGTTGACAAGTGCAAAGTTTATGCATGTTTGTTTCCACAATCGCAACGCTTCCTCCACGTTGAATGCAAAAATATTCAGGAGGTGAGTTTTCAGAAAAAGATCTTGGGGTTGTTTTGATCTTCTTTGGAACCTTCCAAGCAATGTGCCGAAGCTGATAGAAGTGGTAATTGGATTCTCGGCCTGATTAGACGTCACTTCAGTTTTCCTTTATAATGATATTGTTGTAAAGCTGTTTAAGCAACTGGTAAGACCGCACCCTAAGTATTCTGTACAAGTGTGAAATCCCCTACTCTTGCAAAAGAACAATCAGGTATTGCAAAACGTATCAGCGTAGACACTATAATGATTCACTGCTGAAAAAAATTTATCCTACAGGAAAAGATTCATGCATCTCGGTCTAAAACTACCTGGGTGAGGCGAATGCGGGGTGGACTTGATCCATGTTTTCAAAATTGTCCATGGACTCGTTGGCCTGTCCTTCCACTACTTCCTTGAATTTTCCAAGGTTACTCTACTACTACTGTACTGCGAATAGAAGCCACTGTCCTCAAGCTTCGTGGCAACCGCTGCAGAATGGACATTCGTAAAATCTTTTCTTCTCTCAGAGAGTGATCAATGGTGGAAAATTGTCTTCCTGAAATGTTGTTTCTCTAATAGTGTGAATGCGTTCCAAGAACAGTCTTGATTTCTTTTTCAGGAATCACGCGAATATTTAGTTTCGAGTTTTGGTTCATTTTTCTTTCCTGGCCTGGTTGTGGCTTCGTGGTCGTTTATGAGGATGTCCATGTCCTTCCTACCAATTAATCACTACACTAAACTAACTAAACTAAACAAATCATTTCAACAAACGGAAAAAAGTGGATTATTCCCCCACCCCACCCCCAAATTTTGTGATTCTGGTGCAGATATTTTCATGCCCAGCCCGAGCAGTGACTTATCAACACACGTTTGGTAACAAACTCTGAACCATGTTATTGGCTGGGCCTTAATCTTCCTGTCTTCAAATCACATGTAATGCGAAGTGGTCCATGAATAAAATATGTGCTTTATTTGAGATTTCAAATCACTCCTAAGAACACAGTTGTCTTTCATATAGCAAAAGAAAAGGACTGTGGTTTTTTATAAATAGGGGATTCCAGACTAGATGGCTCAGGTCTCGGAGAGCTGCTTCCTGACAGCACTTTTACAGATGTCAGAATGTGCTTGAAGTAGAGAAACTTGACAATCCATCTGGCTTGTAGAAGTGATCCTATATAACTGTGAACTGTCCCTGGGGCACCAGGAAGTTGTTAATTGATTGAAGAGAAGAGAAACTTGTTGCCAGGCATTTCAGTCCTCAGTACTGAACATATACTTCAACTGATCCAGACTGGTCAGCTCTTGACATATAAAATGCAGCGATAGTAAGTGTAAAACAGAAACGTCAACTTCAAAGAACGAGCACAGTCCCCAAACATCTCTGTATCTGTGAGCAAAACGCTCGATTGTCCTGATGAAATGACCTTCGATGCTAACCTTGAGATTACTTCCAACATTTTTTGCTACTCAATGTTAACTAAATGTACCACTTCCATGTGGAATCCAACAATGTCATAAATTCAGCCTGAATACCCCTTCCTGCAATTTATCGCATGTCCCGCCTATCCCTTAGATCCTTTCGAGAATGTCTAATAAAATGACCCTCAATGGTCCCTTGAATTACCTCCACATTTCTTCTGCTATATGTACCAACTTCCATGTGAATTCAACATATCATAAATTCAGGCCTGCTCATGCAAATTAGCCTCATGACCTTGGGGTGTCTTGCCCCACATTTGTTAATCTCAATCATGTTTATTATGTCCAATTTTCATTCAGTGTCCTTCATTGTTGTGGCAAATTAAATCTCCAAACCTGTCAATTTTTGAGTGTTTTAAAAAATAGTTTTTTTTAGAGTCGCTAAATCATTCCACATGTAATTCACTGCGCTCCCAATCACCTTCTTAAGTTCATCTAATTAGCAGTTGCCCCTATAACTCATTTATCGGGCTGCCTGGCAAACCTCCCCCAACTCCATGCATAATTGACACCTCGGAGGGACACCTCCCTTCATGTTGCCCTGTTTTGCGTAACGACATGTCTTTGTGACCTTTGTCGTCTCGACTTTCCTACATTTTCGTTTACGTTTTCTGGACCCAATTAGTGGATTATATGGATTTTATACAGATTATCATGTGGAATATTCACTTCGCACAGAATCTTCTGAAGGATATCGATAAATACCTCTCTTTTCTAGGTTGAAATTTATCGCCAGAATTGTTATTAAGTTATGCTAATTAGCTCACTAATGTCCACTGATGACCTTAAAATTACTAACACCTGTTTGCTCTGATAAGTTTACTATGTGTACCATTTCTCATGCAAAACCATGAGCAGTGTTGAGTCATACGCATATACTGTGCACAGAATTTATTTCAGTGAAAGAAAGTGAATTGCACCTAAAATTGAGACTAATTGCGTGCTCAGTAATGAAGTCATGAACTTAATGTGACAAATGGACCTTTCACTGCGCTCCATAGCTCACCTTCTCCATTGTATCTAATTAGCAGTGAAAATCCTTATAAAGCCAGGTAAGTAGGGCCGAATTAAGCGGAGTCAAGTAAGCGGATGTGGATTAGACTTGTTCCATCGAGCGAAACAAGAGTGAGCGTCCCTGCAATGCGATGTTCATTAATCATTTCTGCCATAAGTTGAGGATGGGGTTGTGAAAAGCAGCCCTGTTGGAGCAACTACTAGAGCAACTGCTAATTAAGATCTTCAGGAGTGTGAGTAATGGTTCTATTTAATATGTCAAACAGATAGAGGGAGAAACAGGGAGACACAACAGTTATATTTTGATACAATCTCAGCCACAGACATGAATTAAAAATCTGTCCTCAGTTGGTTGTAAGATTTTGTTCTCTCCATGTTCCCAAGACTGTTTGTTGCATATGTTCTTAATGTTGAAAGAATGTGATCAGCTACACAAGGTGCTGTTGTACTGTGCTCTGCCAGCCCATGAGCATTCCATTTCTCACATCAGTATGGGCATCAATCAAGTGGGAGTATTCCTCGGCAGGAGATCGTTCCGTCCGGGTCATACTTTCAGGTTGATGCGGGGGCACTTCTCTCCACTGCTGTTGTATGAACCCAACCCACTCCCTCCTCCCCCCCCCCCAATTTCAGCCCATCTGCTGTCCCGGTGTTTTAGTCAATGGGTCAAAGGCTGTGGCGGCGCTACAGGGGAAATGCCCCTCCCCCTGATTTTAGCTCACCCCAGCATGTGCTGGGTGAGCTATTGTGATCCTGCATGTCCATTCTATCTATCTATCTATCTATCTATCTATCATTTCTATCTATCCGACAACAATTGATTCAAATTGCTACTCCTCCTACGGTATATGGTGGATCATGATGAAACTTGGTCACAATGATCACTGAGTGAAGGGACATCCGGGCTGTTCAGGAATGTCGAGGTTGAAAGTCATCATGTTGTGAAGCGCCTTGATCAGCTGTTAGCTGGATATGTGCGCTATATAAGAACTACATTATTTATTATTATCTAGGGGTCAATTTCGGCCATTTTGCGAAAAACTGCAAAATACTTCTCCTCCTACAGTTCAAATCGGATTTCATGAAACTTGGTCAGTAATCTTGGTGACCAATGTTTCATACGGGTGTTCAGGAATTTGAGGTCAAAGGTCATCTAGGGGTCATTTTTTGCCGAAAAAGGTGATTTTTGTGGTGAAACAAACAAATGCTCCTTCTCCCACAGATTGAATCGGATGATCGTGATAGTTGGTCAGTATTATCATTGACCAATGGTACATACGGGATGTTCAGGAATTTGGGATCAAAGGTCATCTAGGGGTCAATTTTGGTCATTTCGTTCAAACGGTCAAGCGGTTTCTTCTCCTACAGTTCAAATCGGATGCTCATGAAACTTGATCAGTATTATCGGTGACTAATATTACATTCGGAATGTGCAGGAATTCGAAGTCAAAGGTCATCTAGTGGTCATTTTGGCCAAAAAAATCATTTGTGCAGCTTATCTTTCTACAGAATAGTTAAAGAATCATGAGAGTTGGTACTTGACCTATATTAAGCCTGTTCTTGACTGATGATACATATTTGGTCGAAGATCATGCAAGGTATCTTAAAACTTCTGCACATTTCCTACACTCAACTGGTATGAATTGATAGGTGAGCTACTGTGCCATTGGCACTCTTGTTTTCTCTGCCCCACTTCTCCCTCCTAAATATTGTTCCCTAAAAGAAAAATTTGCCCCCTCGTTTCCCCCCAGATTGCCAAATCTGGTGCTACTACTGATCAAATGAAATTTTAGGGCAGCTAAGAAGTGAACAGTAGTATTGCTCCAAACTACATAACAAGCCTCCAAGTAGGACTGAATTGGAATCCATGCAGTTAATTTGGGCCAGAGTATAGGTTGATGTATTTGTTTTAGTTTCTCTCCTCTTCTTTCAATCCAATTTAAGAGATTGAATCTCTCCTTCAATATCTGTGATAGCGGGAGCCGAAGCAGCCAATGATTCCATCCATCCTTGTTTAACCGACCCACTTATCTCGTCCCATTTCCGGCTGCAGTAACATTCATAAGTTGATGCACATAACGTATCACTCCTGAATACCACCCAGGGCGACTGTGAGGCAACGCACATATCCTAATACAACACTGGTCATTAATGGCAATTTTTTTTTCTCTGATAAGTTTATTTGTACTTATTGGGGATTTGTTTCAGGACTCGAGGTACTTCAAGGCATTGGGACTATTTGATGCTATTAGAGTGCAGCAATCATTTGGGAATCTGTGTCATGTTTTCTACTGAAAACTCATGGCAGTTTTTGTATGTCCGGTTTTAAATGAAAAGAGTCGTAGTTGTGGGAGGCTTCATTTCAGAAATGCTCGGATCAGAGTGAGATGGAATTGTGGACATATCTGCCAAGTAAAGCCGCATTTCCATGCAAGCGGGCGGCAGGTAAAATCACTCACTTTAAGTTCGTATAGACCCTTTTCCTGCAGGCAGACACGAGACGGGCGGCGGGCGTTTTTTTTAATGGGTCATTTAGCTATTTACCGCGTGCCCGCGTGATATTTCGTCATCACTTCCCAGGGATTTCCCTGTATCTTACTAGCTCGTAGCAGGATAGTGCAGGGTTGCGAACACTCTTATGTTCAATTCATGTTTAAAAAAACACTTGTAACTGTTTCAACACTTGGGATGATATCTTGAACCATGTTCCTCTATTTTTAATGACCAGACACCTATTTGGACACGTATTTGTGTATTTGAACTATTGACGTGTCAGTGATCCCTATTAAATCTCCAAAACCTGTCAATTTTGAAGTTTTAATAGTTTATTAGTCTCTATCCTTCCACTAGATTCACTGCGCACCCACCTCACTTCTTAAGCTCATCTAATTAGCAGTTACCCTAGTACCTCCATCTTATCGGGCTACTTTTGCAACCCCGCCCCCACTCATGCATAATTGACACCTCCTTAGGAACACCATTCTTATTTTACCTGTTACATAACAAGCACTCTTCCTATCTTCGCATATCGACCTCCCTACGTAATCGTTCATGATTTCTGGACCCAATACCTGATTATAAGGATTTTATCATGATTATTACAGGAATATTCCTTTGCACGGAATTTTCTGAAGAATATCGATAAGTACTTCTCTCTTCTAGGCCGAAATTTAGCGTAGTGGTCGGCCTAGTTTGGAATTAAACACCTTTTGGGTTTAACACTAGTATGTGTCGTGTTCAATAAATGAAATAATAGTAATGCCACAGTTATTATATAGCGCATAATCTGTTTATACATACTAAATGGGGAAAGAGATGCATGATGGTGTTAAAACGCAGCACCTGCCTGCTCGCCCCGCGTGGAAACACAGTGTGAATGATGCTATGTGCACCATGTAGTGAGCAGGCATGAAAAAAACTGTTAGTCACATGAGTCAATATGATCACTTGGTTTAACAGACGATCAGATTAGTGTTATGGACGAATTGACGTCAATGCCAATGAAAACAATAAAACACTGGCGCTCATCAGGAACGAACTTATGGTGAGTGTCGCAGACACAGAATACAAAATATATCCAGGAGTGGTGGTGTAAGTCAGAATTGACCCCCTCCCACCCACTTTCTCCACTAACAGGCGACTGTCACTGCAGAACTCGAAAATTGTATGACAGGGATTATTGATGCATCTTTCATACTGGTCCATTGGTTGCACCTATAAACTTCAACTGAAAGTATCTACATCCAGTCCTATTTTCCCCATTTCTTCCCTTTCTGATTACAGGGCAAAGATCATCTGACTGCCCTCTCTGCCTGTTCCAATATGAGATGTCCCATAGATAAAAACGATTTATCCTGAGTTGATCAATTTCATGTTCCTTTCCATTGGCAAAACCTGTTTTTTATTCGGAAGCAATAAATCTAGTATAGGTCATTGGCATCCTAGACATGGTATTGAACCTTTTTCGTCTCTTGTATGATTAGAACACCCTGGGCACTAAAATGGCTGCTCTGGCTCAGTTGGCAGACTCATCAGAGACCTAGGAAAGTACCTGTTCAGAAATCTAGGATTGTTCACCCTCGCGCAGCATTTCAAAGGAATAAATCAATCTGGGTTGACAATTTCTAATGCCCTTCTCCTTTGGTGAAACATGCTTTTTCAGTGGGGCAAGATAAATCTACAATAAGTCAATGACATCCTGGACATGCATTGAATTTTTTTGTTTTGGTCCTTGTATATGATCAAACACCCTGGGCAATAAACATGGCTGCTTTGGCTCAATTGGCAGACTCATCCAGTGACCTAGAAAAGTACCTGTTGGAAACCTAGGATTGTTACCCCGCTTTATTAGTGCCGATTAACTGCACATGTACCTTAGGCATGAGTAATTTACAAGCTGCGGGCCAAATCTAACATGTGAGGCTGATTTTCCTATTCTACTTCTTCTGTAATTGGCTCAATCGTTGACAAATTGGCATCTCCCAGAAATGCAAACATTGCTGTGTAGTACTGGTCCTCTACTTGAAGTTGAGGCTTTGAGAGGCAACATATGTTCCTAGAATGTAGAAAATTGGTAGTGAAAATGCTACTCTATAAGCATAACCCACTGCCTGTTGAACCTCTTGGTTGAAACTAGTGGCAAAAAAATTCATCTACAGCCTGTAGCCCAGCTGAGACTGACAGTGAGTACTTGACCGACTAAGTTTTCCTGTGTCTCCCAAGGCTAGATATCAGCATAATAGGCATTACCAATAATTATTAAGTAACATTTGAAAGTCCTCAAGTACCACTCAAAATTAGTTAGAGAGGGGCAATAATTTTTCTCAAAAATAGCACCCGAAGTTGGAAGAGTACCTTGGATCGTTATGTCTGGCCCCTACACTGGAACGGTTGTCTATATCTGCCTGAGGTGTCACCAAACTAGATGCAGGAACATGTGGCCTTCTGTAGAATTGCTGAATGAAGCTGTATAATGGTATTGCATAATGACTGTCAACACATCCATAACTTTATATAGTACCATTAGGGTCACCTGCTATGGCGGATGGTTATCTCATTAAATGGCCTAAAACCACAAAAAGAATGGTTACAAACTTGGCTGAAGTCTTTGCTTGAAAAAACTTGTTTCAAACACTGGCAAAAAAGTGATTGCTCAACCGCTTCAGGTTATTATGGATCGAGATGCAGTTCTTTCTCAAACAAGGGGGTGGTGATCAAAATTGAAAAGGAGAAAGCAGGAAATTTTTCCTCGAAGCCATGCACACGGAATGCATAAATTCTCACATGGATCTTGAAAAGAATTCTTCTTGTGTGTTCCAAGGAAGCTCTTCATTAGGCACGAGAATTGTAACTGAATTCAAATTTGACTTCGCAAAATTCATGCCTCCGGGAATATTGAGTCTATCACCATTGAGTGGATTTGTTAATTGTTTGTGGTGAATGTACCTCATCAGGGCATTCATTCAAGACGTTTGCGAATTTGGTATGCATCCCTGTCTCGCTGGTTTTAATGAAACCAAATAGAAGTAATTTTTCATTATTTCCCTACCATTACATGTACATGTGCTAGATCAGTAACCTATGGACTTACATAGTAATGTTTATGGCAATGTTAATTCTTGGTTTGGGATGCTCCGTAATTCTCCAAGGTAGTATATAGAGGGTGGATGCATTTGGCTGATTAGGAACTGGAAGTGCTCCAAGCAGAAGAATGGCAGAGTGTTATTCACTATGGTCATCATTATGCCTAAGTCACATTTCCTAGCTCCTAATCTGGCAGAAAACAGAAGATGCCACTGGCAACCCCACTTGACCAACCTTCAGTTATATTTCCGCCACCAAGATGTAAGCATCTGCTCCAAGTTCTGGCGTCCGGAATAGCCCTTCGGATCCCTCCTTTCTCATCCTTTTCCTTACAGTTTGCAAATTATTAGAGTGCTTTTGTCAGTGGACCTACGATGGTTTCGTTTCCCTTGAAGAAGACTAGTGGTATCAGTGACACTTAGCAAGAAAACCTTTTGGTTTCAAATTCCAGCAGTCACCTGATGATTTTCCCTAGGTGGCTGTACTTGCAGTAACAATGGGTGAGGTCTGAAAGTCTTCACTTCATTGTTTCCGCTGTAATGCGTGGCTTTTCTGGGGTTACTGGGGTTGGTTATGGGATATTACAATAAGTCTTGTTGGTCAGCTGTGAGTAGTGAAGTCACACTGAACTCGAACTCCCGCTCCTTCATGTTCCAAAAAATTGTTTCATCCCGGAATTATCTGTTCACTTTTGGAGGGGACGTGAATGCAGTCCCGGAAGCAGGATGAGATCGATGAATTGGTTACACCCCTGTTATCAGCTGAGCACTAGTCATAAGGGAAAGCAAGCATTGACGGTGCTCATCCAGACTGCCGCCATGGTTCCTTGAAGAACCTCCCTTGGGCTTCCTGAACCCGTTAATTGAAAAATAAAAACAAATGCACTGAAAAGATGTGAGAAGTTTTGGTAATTATTCTTTTCCACCTCCTTGGAAACAAATTGTCCGTAAGACACCTGAGCTTCATAAGGAGCATTAATATACGGTTCACTCTATTATCCAGACATGTAGGCAATGAATTTTTCTCCTAGTTTAAGTCAAGCACTCCAGTAACACTTGTCTCCCAAGTCATAGTTTAAGTAACTATTCTGCTGCCGGACGTTGAACTCTCTCACTGATGGAATTTTCTCCTCTATATACGAAATTCCATGCAGCAATAACATACTCCTGTTCGTACGAACAAGAGTCCTGTTAAGCCAGCCCTTGATGTTCAGGAGTCAGTAATTAAATCTTTGCCCCAAGAAGTTCAGACCCTGTGACCCTCCCGTGGTACTATACTGGTGAAAATCATCATGAATATTCATGCCAAGGTACTAGGTTGCTCCTGTGTTCTTCCAAGTATGTTGTAGGATGTGTCCCCCCCGTGATCTCTTCCTTTGTATAACTTCCTTAACTTCACACTCAGATGGACTGAACTGCATTCCTCACTGTCCAGGCTAGGATACTATTGATATCAAGAGCCCTGTTTGAGCATCTTCTCAATCTTCAGTGATTTTTATCGGTCGGTAATAGTAAGCGATCGTCAGCAAAGAGTCATTGTACTGGAAACATTTATCATAATGATGCTGTCCTTGATATCATGCAAAAATAGCAAGTACCAACTACCACTGCCAGCCTAACCTTGCGTGTGTTACATTTGTGTTTACCTACCACAACCGACTTAAAAACTTTACTAAACCTGTTTTTTGTGTCCTGACATAGCTTTGCTTATCTGAAAAAAATCAAGGAATCCCTAATCCTTTGGCTCCTGCTAAGGGAAAATTTGAAGCAGGTGTTCAGTCTTGGGTGGTGAAAATATATAGGCCGTTCATGTGGGCCATCCCTTAAATTTGGTTAGTGCCACACCTCCCAGATTGACGTCAGTGAAGACCTGCATAACAACACCCTGTAAAAAACACTCCAACACGTCCCGAAATCATTCTTTCGTAAAATGGTATCATCATTCCTTCAAAACCAGAGAATCATCGTGTGCTTTGTGCTTTCGCTAATGCAGACTGTTCCATTTAACATATATAGCCACTCGACTTTAACACTGATTGGGTCCAACTGGCTGTTAAGTTGATTAATTATATATGCCAAAGCTCTCAAGGCCTTGGTTTTCTTTCGTGGATACAAGGGTCAACAGTTTTTTTAATTAAGTTATCAAACCCTTCAAACCTCTACTGGTATAAAACTAGTATGAAAAGAACACAGCCCAGTTATATTTTGCTTTGGTTTATTGTACTAATACTCTTCATCAAGTAAATAAATGCTCTTGTGTTCATTCCCTCATTTTGGAGTTGTAAGAGGAAGGTTCCAGTTTGTTTGCTGTTGGCTAATTGTTTCTCGAATAATGGGTTGCTGCGATGGGAAGCGATTATTTTTCCGGCAGATGCAATTTGATTGTTGGCTCCTTTGCTCGGCAAGTATACCATAAAAAGAAACAGGAACCACCACTGTACTTAGCAGGAACCACCACTGTACTTAGCAGGAACCATCACTGTACTTAGCAGGAACCATCACTGTACTTAGCAGGAACCACCACTGTACCTTAGCAGGGACCACCACTGACCTTAGCAAGGACCACCACTGACCTTGGCAGCAACCACCCGCTGTTCTTAGCAGAGAGACCACCACTGTACTTACCAGAGACGACCACTGTACTTAGCAGGAACCACCACTGTAGGTAGCAGGGACTACCGCTGACCTTAGCAAGGACCACCACTGACTAGCAGGGCTGCCAACTGACCCAACACAGAGACCCACCACTGTACTCAACAGGGACTGCCACTTGACCTTAGCAAGGCCCACCACTGTACTTAGCAAGGACCACCACTGACCTTGGCAGCAACCCTGCTGCTAGCAGGAACTAAACTGACCTAGCAAGGGACCCCACTGACCTGGAACCAACCACCACTGTACTTAGCAGGGACTACCACTGACCTTAGCAAGGCCCACCACTATACTTAGCATGGACCCACCACGCCCTGGCAACCAACACCGCTGCATAGCAGGGAACTCACTGACCATAGCATGGACCACCACGACCTTGGCACCAACCCCCACTGTAACTTAGCAAGGACCACCACTGACCTTAGCAGGAACCAGGAATCATTTGGCTTGTACATCTCTTTCAAGATATCACTTCAGTGTGGTACACACACTGGTCATTCCCTCCATCACAGCCTCACTGATACACAGATGGCATCTACGAAGTGCCACCAGGAGAGATCAAATTAATCAATCTACTCCAGGAAAGCTTCTGGGCTGGTTAGACTTTTGGACAAGTGCTTACAATAATAGATTTGATCCTGTCATCAGGTTTCAAACAGACTTCTGTCAGAGGAGCTGTCTGCCGTTGTCTCAATTGCTGCGTGCATATGAGCTAGACAGTCGCACATTGTCCAGCTAGGTGACGGTCAGTGATTCTGTTTGCTGAGAGCTTTGGGAGCCCACTCTGTCCAAGTTGGGCGACCATGCTTTGAATGTGCTGTTAGTTGAATCAACACACTGACATTTCATTCCTCAACATCTGTCCCTTTAGGGATGCCCATCTCGTGTTGGCTCTTTTTTGAGCTCGTTACTTGAGTCATGGCGGAATTGAACCATGTAAATTTTGTCAATATATTCATATATTCCATTACAGGGCCTTAGGAAGTAAAACTAACTTTTTGCATGATTTTACATTGAGCAGGTCATTTGTAGAACCTATCGTGACCATCACATGTCAATATCACTCAACATTCCTCAATAGTTCTTGCACAGTTCTCACTTGGACCTACAGATGTCCCAGTTTCCACTTGTTCCAACCACTGCAAAAAAAAAACTAAATTCCAATCTAACTTTTTACAGATCCAATACATTTATCACATTGGTTAAGCCAGTAATAATTAAAATTTTGATATACCCCGGGAAACATAGTTTTCTTGCCATCATGCAAACCGCACTGTCCCATTTTAGCCATGGTTGCAGTGGATATTACCAAAGCTTTTAAATCAACTGCTGTATTGCTTCCCCTCCTGGACGTCTCAGAGGTGAATACCCACAGGGCATGCGCCCGCCACAACCATGTTACTGTATAGGAATAACCTAATAAAAAATGGCTCCTAATTCTGCTCAATAGATTGACTTCATATTGAAAATTCACTAATTGCAGTGGAGCAGCAGCCAGAAATGAATCTTGATGCTCCAAATATGCTAAAAGGTGTACGAGTGAATCTTTTGTCAGAATTCATTCAATGAAGTGCATCCCAAGCCGCTACTGGTCGCAGGGAGTTAAAAATCCTCCCCCCACCAACCCCCTCCAACTTTCTCTTGAGTCCTCCGTGTAATAGGGATTTGCCTTCTTGCCACACAGAACATTTCACTGACTCCAACCCCCCGCCCCCATTACAGCTTCTAGCTATAAGTTGGGGCCTTGACATGTACACCCAGTAAGCGTGTAATCCTCCAACATCAACTGTTTTGGCAAATCCATAGCATGGACCCTTTCTAAACAACTACAACAACTACCAACCCCCTCAGTGTCCTAGCCTGTTGTACCTCCAATTAGCATATTCTTTTAGCCCAGAGGGCAGCTTGGCAGTCCTATCAATGCCAGAACTTCACGTTCAGTCACATGCCTTCACACTTTTGGCTTCAAGAAAGTTTGAGAACTTTCAGCGTTTTTTGCACATTTGAGTTGAAAGTGTGAATGGGGGCGTGTAGCTTCCCCTCTTCTCCGTCTCTCCCCCTCCCCTCCCCCTCCTTCCCTGGTGAATACCTCTTTTGCCCTCTCCTACGATCCCATTCTTTCAAACATTTTCAAGAGAAAACATTGTGCCTTTCACTCCAGCACCCCACACTCTGTGAATATCCTCCCAACGGGTTTAAATTTTTCCTGGCATATAGATGCACAGAAATTTCTAAAGAGCTCGCAGTGCCGTCCAAGGTGAAGAAGAGAGCTAGGAATTCTGGAAGTGTCGAACGTTGTGGCTCAAACCATATCTGAACCGCAGGTTTATGGATTTACTTGCAAGTCCCTGACCACTTGAAAGATAACCAGTGGTCTAGTACCCTAAGGAAACATGATATCTTTCACCGTGAGATCAGCAGCTATACTAGTTATACACCTGAACCTGCGATCACTCATACTTCCGCAACCTCCTCCCTATAAAAAAAAAAATGCCTGGACTAAAACCCTGAACTGTCTTCACCCTATGTGCGTGCTATGCATGAGCTGAGGATGTTGAATATCATAGTGCTCACACTGGGTTCCCGCCAAAAAAGTGCTCAAGATCAGCTTGCATTGAGCTAGCCACGACAAGATAAGCTCGCATCCAATCAGTATTCATAACGCTTGATCAGCGGGTCTGTCCACTGTCGCCTGGTTGACCAATATCCTAACAGGAGCCTGCAAGACCAATTAACGTGATCAAGGAACAATCAGGGGTGTTCATCGGATCGGGGCAATTGATTCTGCACGACCGTATTCAGTCGGATCATTCTGTGAAAAAGTTTCCTTTATGGGTGAAAGATTGATCGTTTGAATTGTAAGACCGCCATCAGGCATTGATCCGTTGGGGGTTCATTAGCCCAAACCATGGATCGATTCAATCATCCTGAGTCGTATAGAAACATATACCAAGCCATGGAGCTAGAGGGTGGACAAAATACCAACTGTTGAAAACGTTTGGCGGTATTCGCTCTGATATGATGTCAGTGCAATATATTCTCTGGGAATCAGGAATATGAATCGCTTGGTGCAATCAATGAAGTACGTCGACTGTACCACTGTATGCCTAAGTCATTTTCCTAGCTCCTAATCGGGCGGAAAACAAACAAAAAATGCCACAGGGAACGCCCTAAACCACTCCTCCAGTTAAAGTCCGCCAACCAAGAGTAAACATCACCTGCTCCAGTTCTGGCATCACGGAATTGGGAGTATAATCACTCCTTCTCCATATCCTTCCCTTGAAGGGCAATGCAGGATGATCTATAAGGGGGCATATAATAGCTGGATAAAAATGAATGCGTCATTCCAAGCGGGAAGTTCATAGGACTTTTTTTTTTTTTTTGAGTTATAGGCCTTAGAAGTTTGGTATTGTGAAGGCATGTGTATTGCGCAAGGATCGAAAGGCATCCAATCATGCAATAATAAATGATTGTCGTTTACTTGCAAACTTGCAAACATTCTACGGTTTCCATTTAATTCACAATTAATTTCACTTCGAAATGCATTTAGTCTATGGAGAGGATTGCTATAGTGGTTTATTGGTAGGTGTTGATGTTTTATTTGGTGATGTTTGAAAAAGACACAACAGAACTTCGTAAACTGTAGACTTATTCAAACAAAAAACGGAACAAGCAAGATTGAATAACATAATTTTCCATGTTGTTCATGTGTGACGTCATGCATTATGCTCAGTTGGGATTCTCACCAATTTCATCTGCCTGATGGCTCAACTTTAAAGCCTTAACTCCACATCGGAAATTCGTATGAAATTGGGTTGACCTATAGAGTTTTCCATTCTCCACGATATAACTTCTTTGTCGCTTTGCCTTGATGTTGAAGAGGGTTTTTTTTTTCAATGGATTTGGGGAATACAAGGCCTCACAAACACTCCCTCTGGTTTCCCACAGAATCAGTACGGAGTTGTATGTAGCACTGGGAGTAAGTGTTTTTTGGGGAATTCATATATTCCCTGCAACTCCCGACACTCACTTTTAGCTCATCTAATTAGCAATTACCATAGTAACTACTCCACCCCTCCCTCCTTGGGCTTGCTTTTACAACCCCGCCCCTACGCCATGCATAATTGATCAACATCGCAGAACGCACTCTTAATTTGCCCGTTTCGTAATGATCACGTCTTCTTCTTTCGTCTCCACTTGCTATGTTATTGTTTAGGATTTCTGGACCAAATACCTGGGATTAATCGGGATTTTATACGAATTTAGGGCACATTTTGGAGACACACTCTCTACCAAGCGAGTTTAAACAATCCACTAATCCATTCCTCACAAGAACTGGATGAAGGACCAGATTAATCGAAGCCATTAACTATTTTAAATAATGGATTGGTCATCAATTCTGTAAAAATTGTAAGTCAACACCCTTGAGCTTCTTTTAAAACTTGTGCCAAATACTTCCAATCCTGAAACAACTATCATTATGCAAGAATCATGCAAGCCACAAACCCTTGAACGCTGTACCACTGCGAGTTCAGTGGGAGTTTAAAATAGTTGTCAAATACTATAAATATTGCATGACTTTTATCACTTAGGTGAGAGTTAGATTAACAATTAACTCTCCTATGGAAAATAGCATTTGGCAATTCTTCAAGTACTGGACAAGCCCTACATTTAAATAGAGATAGATGGGAATATCGGCTCTGTTGTTTTGCAGCCAAGATTGAAGCCTATTTAGCTATTCCATTGACTGTGACGTTAGGCAACGACCGGTCAATTTCGCAGATATCTCTGTATGCATACCGCCCTCACCACCTGAAGGTACCACGTTGATTGACAGGTCACTACTAATGTAGTGTACTATGATGTCATAGAACACCAGCGTAATGCTCCGCAGTTTTTCCTTCGACTATATCTTCAATTTGATTTACAGGGGTGTATCAGGCTCAATGTCATGTCATCGAAAAACCCTCATCAAGCATATCTTCAGCTCCTGACTTTAAGCAAGGAGACCTAACTAACTGATGTCTTGGACAAGCTACGCACAACCCACCTGCACACCCGAGATCGCGTCGCATGGTTATTGCTAGTATTCATAATACAACATAACTGTCGCTGATTGTTCCACATGATTGAGCAGGGCTACCTCGCATAAGCTGAGGCGAGTACACGAGAACGGACTATTTTGATTGCTGCCCCATCCTCTCAAAGACCACCTGGACAACCGGATCATGAGCTCATGTTGGGAATATCTCGGTGACTATACAATTAACATTCTGTGTGACTGTTTCCCGCACCTCGCAATGGGCCCCCCTATAATCACACTGAATTTTAGTGTCACATCCCTGTTGCCAAATCTGACCAGTACCTACTGGCTGCCGTAAGGCAACCCTATGGTGAAGAACGTACGTCGTCATTTAAAAACCGTACGGCAGCCACAGTTTCTCTGTGCTCAAATCCCAGAACGGCCGTATGGCATCTCTAACAAACAATTTGACTGCTGAGCTCGTTGACCGTGGAAACTTTTACGCGGGCTCGGAAATACGATCAACTGTGGACATTTCAGACCGTACGACCACCGTAGCAAATGTGACCTAGCATAAGTGACAGGTGGTTGTCGCTGTCTCTGCAGCGACCTCCTTCCCGGCACAGGCCAGCACTCCCTGTAGGCGCCAAAGTTTCTGCTTAAGTTCCTTAAGGTTTCATTGTAGTTCGTTAAGGCCTTCCTTTTGGCCGCACTGTGGAAGTGAGACTAGGCATAGTGACTTCATCGTTCTGCCACCTTATTACATTGGCGGGGTGGCCGGGTAGTAATGTGCAGTTCATACCAAATGGTTTATGCAATTCTCTGCTAGAACTAATTGGTCAATCGCTCCTTTCTCCATCACATCTTCCTAGGCCTAGAATCCACTGATTGAATAATATGGGTCTGTGCTAGGTTATTAGGCTACCCTAGTGGCAGGAAGGAGTTTGGTCATGTAATATCATTAACTAAATTATCAGTGTGCTGCCTATGGAGTATTAGAAACGGGCCCCAGGACAATGGAAGCTGCTATGTCGGCCTGCCTACGTCTAAGGCCGAGAAGTATGCTGAGTACGACTTTGTTTTCATTATAAGGGGAAGGGTAGACACAAAAGATGTCTAGATCTGCACAATCTAACAGCACCAATGCGAAGAACTATTCTCAAAAACTCAGATATTTAAATTATTCACAGAAATTGTCAAATATGGCTCCTATGCCGGCTTCAAATATTGCATAATTTAGCCGCAAAATCAGGGGTCTCATTGATCGCCACCGAAAACTTGTTAGTTTACTGAATGTTGTTACCATTTGCGCGAACCAATCTTTTTGGGTGTATTCCCCGCGCGTTTTAATTGGCGGAAATTGTTGCACCGTAACAATGGGTGTGTTACATTATGTAGATAGCTGTGGATGTGAAGCATGGATGGTCAACAATTTTGTAGGAAGATAGAAATACTTCACAATGTATGAACCGCTATCTATTATGCAAGTATCAGCCACAAACCCTTGAAACATGTGTAAAGTAGTTCAAATACTAGACAATCAGTGCAGGACTGTTATCAATTATGTGAGAGTTAGATTAAACAATACCTCTCCGTGATGGAAAATAGCGTTGGCAATGTTTCAAATACTGGACGAAGCATGGATGGTCAACAATTTTGTAGGAAGATAGAAATACTTCACAATGTATGAACCGCTATCTATTATGCAAGTATCAGCCACAAACCCTTGAACATTGTGTTCATAATAGTTTAAACTACTAGAAATCATGCATGACAGTCATTAATCTGTACCCTTGAGCAGCTGCATTTAAAATAGTGCCAAATGCTACACAATTGATGCACTGGACTCTTTTATCAGTTACGTGGGAGTATTACAGCTGCATTTGAAATAGTTCCAAATACTGGGACAAATCAATCTATTTCTGACCTGGCCAAATCATGTCTCTTGCTGGCTTTTGACTCTGATGCCAAACTATTGCTCATCCATGATATTGTCACTGGCCTTCATTACCCAATATTTATTAGTATTCACCATGCCGCCAATGATGGATTCAGCAGACGTGAAACCTTGAATGCATATAGAGTTGTGCGCTATGTAAATATATTCACATAACCTAATTATATGGACTGCATTGTTATGACTAAAAACAAACTGTGAAAATTCCTGTCAATAATACGTTCTGGGAATGGGGTATTATAAACATTTCGGGCATTCATGCTTTGACCTATCAAGCTCTTTCTGTCTGTCTGCAGTCAGACTTGGTTCCTTTTCATGAGACAGCTCTCCAACCCCCAGGAGCATATTCGTGGTCTATCATCAGGTAAATCAAATCCTATTCATGAAACTCCTGATCTTCTTCAGAAATCATTCATCCGTCCATCAGTCCTCTGCCGCAGCCTTTGCCTTCCAATTCTGCTGTCATTCATCAATCAACAGGTACGTCGGATGGAACCTTGCATACAGTTCTCTGGACGGCATTGTCGCTCAACAACTGTGAAATTCATCAATGATGAATTCTAGAATTCCCAAGAAAACTTTGATATCCACATTTAACATTAATGTCCTTTTGCTTACAGTTGTTTTTCTCTGTGGTGAGGACAATTATCAGATTCCCACGACTACTTCTAGAACATCATCCATTCAAATTGCATCCGTTTCCCATTGTATTTTATTCATGAACTCTAGTAGGAATCATTGACTTCAGTAAGAGTCATCACTGATACCACTCTCACTGTTGCATCAGTTCTGTGTTTCTTGGAAGCATTTGCTTTGAGCATTAATCAAATTTGTCGATCTTCAATCCCCCAATTGATTCATGACCGTTCTTCACATGCATTGGTGGCCACGACCTTCGGTCACCAATATCCTGTCTAGTGTTTATCAGTTATGGATTAGCAGAGAGAAACCTGACACCTCTACGTGGGTGCTTATGTCAACCCTGTGAATATATCAATATATAGTTCCAACTGCTGTGAAATCATAAAAAAGTCTGCATATATGTATAAACCAGGTCTGCCTAATGTGCCAAAGCTGGAAACATTTGAAAATTTGACTTTCGGGGGAACTGAGGAAAAGAATGAGAATCAGGCTTCTTTGCCAAACTGAGTCAAGGTATTGATAACGAGGCCAGCCGCTGAACAATGTGTCCGTTTCAGTAAAAAATAAATTGGCGTGTTGTACAAAATGTAGTGAGTGTCCATAGCCTAAGGTGGGCTAGAGAATTTTTTCGTAGAAGCATGTGATTAGAAGAAAAAAAATGACAAGAGAAAGAGTGATTTTCAACAGTTGTGATTTAGTGGACTGGGGGATTTTTTTTTACTGCATTAATGAGAGGGAGACTCAGTTTTAGGTCACCACAGCCATGTGGGGCACCCCATCATGATGAAACTTGGTTACAATGTCATGAGGGAAGGGGCATCTGGGGTGTCAGGGAGACTGAAGTCAAAGGTCATCTAGGGGTCAATTTCGACCATTTTGTGAAAAACAGCAAAATGCTTCTCCTCCTATAGTTGAAATCGGATGTTCATGAAACTTGGTCAGGATGTTCGGGTGACAATGGTACGAAGGGGTATTCAGGTATTCGAGGGGCGAGGGTCATCTAGGGGTTTTCGGGGGGAAATTTTTTGGCCAAAAAAAGCCCTTGCAAAACAGTTGTGCGACAATTTCCTTCTTACATAAGAATAACAACGATGTGGGACAAAGAAACAGTCTAGCCCCCCCAGTCCTTATATCTGAGGAGCCCCAATGGCAGCAGGAACCATGTAGGACATTATTATCAGCTCATCGCTCCAAGAATTCCTTATGCAGTCTCTATATCTTTTTGTCTGTTAAAGTTTTCCTTTATTTAAACAGATTGGATTCACGTAACTGGATCTTTCCCCTTCCGCTCAAAACCTGATATATTTAGCCTACAAAGTAGTCAGTGTATCGGCGAGACAAAGCGAGCGATGGATTTTATTGATTTAGTAGCAGGTCCACAACCCATATGCTTGTTTTGTATTGCTGAGGAAAAGGTCGATTCTTGATCGGCACGTTGATGCTTGTCAATATTTTATATACTAACAGATATGTGCATCAGGTTTGCTGTCATGCTGAATTAGCAGGAGGATGTGGAATGGTTATGTGACATCACAGTTCTCCCCCCCCCCCCCCCCCCCCCCCCCCCCCCCCTCTTCTTTTAAAGAAATACTAAAATGCATAATAAGGTGGATATAGTTGATATTTCTCCCACTCAAGTTGGACGTTGAATTGCCTCATGAGATACACCGATAATCTACTTCAACTTACTCCACTTACCCCTACCGGCAAATCGGCAGCCCCCCATTATGTGACAAGTATCGGATCACACAAATCCGGGATGGCCACCCCAACCGTCCAACTTCTAGTTTTGTCTAACCCTAATCCTAAACCTATCTGAAAAATCTGAATGTTGTAAATGAATGTGTTGTGTTTTCATGGAACCCTAATAACTTTCCATGTGAGCCAGGGACCAGTTAACTGAGGTATAGGGTCGATTAGATTACCCCATAGCATTTAGCTTCCCCAGCTCATTCCTTGACAGCTGGTGGAACATAACAATTCCTGTCTATCCTTTGGACACTGCACTTGTGGAGATTGTAACTACCTGTCACAATCCACTCAACCTCTCTCCTCCTCCCTTTCACACTCCTCCCCACTAGGGCAAGGGACACCTCACACTTATCTCATTAACATGCCTAAACTAGTGGGAGAATTCTCACTACTGCAGACAAGGGCGGAGTTAAGGATTAAGTTGCAGTACTCATACGTATAAAACCAGCACATATAAATGGTATTGCAGTGTCCTCTAGGTCTATTAGAGTTTGAGGTCCATCACTTTTGTCTTCTTCCATAAGAGGGGGGGGGGGGGGGGAAAATGAGCAAAATTCTGCAACCCTAAGTCAGTTGGGGGGTGGTGGGTCGTGGTCAGAGTCAGGAGTGCCCCGCCCCACACCCCCCAACAGACTTCACCTGGAAGCTGAGGGGTTAGCTAAGTTAGCAGCAGTACATTCAACCAACACATACATGGTATGCAGTTTCCTCTGAGGTTTATTACGAAAGCTGAGTCCATCACTTTGTCGAATTCTTCC
Source organism: Sclerodactyla briareus (assembly GCA_026419785.1). Classification (NCBI taxonomy): domain Eukaryota; kingdom Metazoa; phylum Echinodermata; class Holothuroidea; order Dendrochirotida; family Sclerodactylidae; genus Sclerodactyla; species Sclerodactyla briareus. The sequence goes on along the minus strand of JAODTK010001666.1, from coordinate 682,982 downwards.
ATAAGGAGAGGGGGGGGGAATGAGCATATTCTGCAACCCTCAGCAGTTGGGGTGGTGTGGGTCAGGTGGCAGAGTGCCCCTCCCCCCCCCCCCCCAGCAGACTTCAACCTGGAAAGAGACGGTGGCAAGTGGGGATGTTGAAAGAAAAAAAACAGGGTACTTATGGAGGAAACAATACATTTGGATCAAGAGGTGGGTTGTCAATATATGGCAATGTGTGCTAACGGTCCCCTCCCCCAGAAACAAACTGCGGCCTCAGGGTAGCAATACAGCAATGAACCATTTAGGGATCGGATCAGAAACGTTCCCCAGACTTGAGAGATCAAGATATGACACTGTGCCCATGAATGGGAGGGGGAGAACTCATGGGAGGGTGAGGGGGGTTATATACTGCTCCCTGAACAGGGACTGAAACTTGTGACGATGTTCCTGCAATTCTCAGCAAGTTGAATGGAAACACCAGGGGACTGGTGAAGCAGAGGTCAAATGTTACCTATTACTGGCCGAGGTCTTATCCCCGCTAGGTCATATATTGCGTTCCCAATAGCACAGAGAAATTCCTTGCAATGAGTGGGTAATAAAAATGGGAAGGCAGTCCAATATCTTTTTCAGGTTACAGTAATGATGGTATAAGACTCTTTATGTCGAAAGTCATATGGGTAAACTGGCTGATCGCATTGCACGGTGTGTAACAAATCTTTCGCAAATCCATGACAAAAACTAAACTTCCTACCCGAACAGAATACAGATTTCCTCCCATACTCCTCAACAAAACATTCGAAACGATGATGAAAGGATTTGTTGTGATTTTCAGAGCGTGGTGACTGTGGGGGCTATGAGAGAACTTGGCTGTACACCCCCGCCCTCATACCGGGACTTACGTAATCGAAACACCTTGTGTGTGGAAACACTATTTACACCTATTTTAGGGAGTCATTTATTCCACAGAGTTGTTGTGTTATAAACACTTCACCCTGATTGGGAATGGAAGGTGAGTAATCAATTCACTAGAAAATGTCCGGGGGTAAACCGCCAGGAGATTATCCCCTGCACCGCTTATCAAGAAATTTGCGGGAACATGATGAAACCCGGACAAATTCGTGGAAGAGAAAATTCATAACTTGTGATGAAGCGACAACGTTTGTACAGGAAAGGGGGCATTCCATAAGTGCACTGTTAGTTGTATGTGTGTAGCATAGCCTACGCCCTGGGGACAACGGTGCCTCCTTGAATAAGTACATTATTCAAGATTCTCCCATACCAGCCCTCACCCACATGGCCACCCAACCAGAGGTCAATTCAGGTCAGAGGTCAAACACTGCAGGTCAACAATGATATCACAATGGTGAGCCATCCAGACTTCGCAGATAGTCAATTCTCCGAATATAGCGAAAAAACAGTTTCTGACCCCTAAGTGACCCCGGCTGACTTTTAATGAGATGACAGTTTTTGGAGCAGTGTTCTCTCCATTGTGTAACATCCACTCCTAGGAGCATTTCGAATTCTAATGAACACACCCAGTGCTATTGCCGAAAAAGTACTAATATCAGTTTTTGACCCGAAGGACCTTTACTGACCGTCAATGACATGGTGGTTTTTATAGAAAAAAAGTGTACACTCCATGTGATGCATCCACTCCTAGTCGCATATTGCATTCCAATGAAACATTGTTCCAATTGTTATGCGAAAAAAGTATATTGTAAATCATTCATTTTGAAGATAGGACAACTATATGCATATTAGTCCCCACATTTACCCCCTCAGTGATAGTTTGTATTGAATAAAGTTATCAGGAACGGTTAGTAGCGTCCTAGTCACAAAGTTTCGTCAACTCCCTAAAAAGTTGAGAAATAATTGCTTAAGCTTCTATTATGCTACGAATATGTAATTAAACACTACATATTGACATTCAGTGATTTCAACGCATTTGCATAAATTTCTCGGACTGTTGAAGGTCCGACTCACCAAGTTTTGGATAATCAAAACAAAGTTTTAAATTTGGCCCTAATTGCTCAATTGGGCCACTATATGCAAATTACATGCAACGTGATGACCTCAGGGACCTCGGCCACATTAGGAAATTCAGCGGCACTGATAGTTGGCCCTGATGCACAAAAGTTTCATTGACAATCCATGAATTTGAAATATCACATACATATGCTATAATTAGGCTACTGGCCAAAGAAGACAAACTTGACCTCGGAAAACTTGAATTGTAGCCACGCATTTTTCGGCTCCAACAAATACACACAACCACAAACGTCGTGTAAATCGCAACAAACTTGAAAATTTTTGGCGAAAAAAACTGGCTAAAATAGGGGCAAACAAATAACGATATATAGCCATTTTCGAACTTATCGAGATTTTACTCATACGGACATGTGTACCAGTTTTGGGTCAATCGGATAACGTGTTTAAGAATGAGAGCGCAAAGGGGGGGCCTTTGTTTTAAAGTTTCTGGCGGCAGCGGCGGCGGCGGAGAGCGGGAGGCACAACGGCCAAAAACCATTAGATCCCCGATACACTCACATGTGTTGCGGGGATGGGCGACTATAATTAGTCCTACAACTATTTCCTCTGATAATCACAAATGTCTATCAAAAAATTGGTAAGTAATTCAAGCCTTTAGTGAGGGTGTAATCCACAGATAACAGCTGCTCCCTCATCAGATCGTAGTTATACTCTAGAAACAATAATTTGCATTATCACACTGACCTAGTAAATTGTCATTTGACTGTCGGGGATATTACTGCATATTTCATTCACGATTGATTTTCATCCATAACGAAAATTTTGATAAAGCAAGTCCGTCTTTCTAACAGGTTTTGACTTTTTCATAATCGAGCCTCACTGGGCAATCTCCCGTTCAGTTGCCTCATTCCGGATATTGGATTTGGGGGCATATTTAGTTAGGGGGAATTCCCAAGGTTTGGAAATCCGCATAATTCAACTGATTGAGTTACAAGAACTAGGTGGAAATAGGACATCTCCTCTTGTCCTCTGTCTGCTATAGGGGATTGAACTGAAGTCAGTATTGCCTACGCAGGGACTGTCCTAAGATATTTATTGGCCTAGACAGATAGTAATCATGGAATATGTTCAATAGCAGGGCTATGTGCGTCCCCGTTAGGCGATCTGTGTAGGTGGCAAGAAGAATTCTAAACCATTATTGAATTTCTGTCTTATGATAACATTTACTCTCGATATTACATGATTGTGCCAACAATCCAGTTTTAGTTGGTAGTTGCATGTCACCAAGAATAATCTCGATTTAATTAGAGGACAACTGCCAGCTTGGGATACAACTGAGGTTATATCGTGGAGAATTGAAAACTGTGGCTATAGGTCCAAACCCATTTCAATATTGTGTTCCTATGTGGAGTTATTGTCCATTATGCCGAGAAATTGGATAGAAGCCTCAGTTGGCACAATCCCTGACGTCACACATGGACAACCCGCGAAAATGAGTGGACTCGAATGCCCAGAATTTGTCCCTCCTATCAGGGACGCCATACAAACCAGTTTTAGGGTTGCATTACATTAGGATGCATCCAAATGCAGACCCAAAGCACTCATCACCCAGTGCATTTGGGCATCTCAATGCCCCAGTTACAATTCATGTCAAAAAGGTGCTCTTGACAATAGACATTACGCTTGGACTACTCCATTGTTTCAGTGGTGACCAGCATTCATATTCACTTCATTCATAGTGTTTTTAATCTGGATGCTCTAGATGGATTGCGCTGAAATGCCAAATTGGGTTTGTTACAGCATCCCTACAAGATCCAAGCTTTAACTAACTAACCCCCTTGACTCTCTCAAACGAAATGACCTGACCCAATTTCGGTCTCAACTGAAAACCCCTTCAACACCCCAAGTAACTTATTCTAGAGGGGAGGCAGCTCCTACATACCCTGCATCACTCAATGCACGCATTGTTGTGAAGAATTTGTAAAGTCGACAAGGCAGGTCCAAGGATTGCCTCGATCATGACAGTATACTCCTGTCGCCTATTGGCAGAGGGTCAGTCAAGTTTGCCTCATTTTTAGCTCTCAGCTGCTGATTTTGCTAGTTCCCATCGTAGCATGTCACGCCCTTGACAAGCAAACAACTCACTCACGACACAGTGTAGACTGTGAGGAGTCTCAGGTATCATAGAATACTGGTACAGTATAGTACTATAGCAATTTTGAAAACATGCGAAATCTGTGTTTTTTTTTTTTTTTTTTTTTTTTTTTTTTTTTTTTTTTTTTTTTTTCCCAATTACATTTGTTGACAGTGAAGGTCTTATGATCTTTTTGAGCCCGACAATATGTCCTTTAGTTGCAAGTGTTTGGCATATTTTGATATTTATGTAGATATGACATTTATTTATAGTTAAATAAACAAATCTAGCCTCGTATTGTTCTTGAGGGTTGTGATGTTCGGAAGTTGCGAGCAGGAAGGCCAACACACCTATATGAAAGCTAGCTGTAGGTGTAGGAGTACATGCGATAGTGCGAAAGATGGCGGCCCGATTGAAAAAGAAAAGTGGGATGAGAAAAAAAAAAAGGCCTTCTTTGATGCGGAGCTCCTCATCCACAAAAGTTTCATTATTCCAATGCATGCACCAGTTGCGGCATTAATTGAGTTATCAAAACCAACCTTTGTCCTTGTGCAACTTGAGAACCAAATGTCACTTTTAAAGTTGGTGTTTTGCATGTAGCACACACCTCTATTACATATGCAAGAAGAAAGCTTTGGACAATTTTTCTTGACCCTACACATGAAATAAGCACTATGTACCTTAACCCTCATCAAATCATAAGATGTAGGTTGACCCCACTCATTTCAAAGCGCACGATGGTGAAATCTCTATGAATATCTACATAGTGTACTACTCCTCAAATAGAACTTTGACATCGAATGAACTTTGCACACACAAAAGATCACGCAGAGTCAACTCATGCATATTCAGATCAGTAGGTACTTTGAGATCTGCAAATGACCACCAAAAACTGGGTAAGGTCATCCAAGGTCTGGATGCTCACACAAAGCACACCTCCCAGCGTTTGGCGGACATTCTGTTATCAAGTTATTGCGAAACAGCTATATCTTCCTCAGATTTTCATCAAGTGACGATTGGCTGACTTAGAATTGCATTGACAGTTTTGGGTTTTTGAAAGAAACCCCCCACCTAATTAATTACTCTTGTCCCAATACTCGAGCCCTGGGTGACTGTGTCTTCAGAAATTCATTGCTGTTTTATTGAGTTTTGGGCTCAAGTTGACCTTGGTAACCACTGATTGGCTACAAAAAGGAAAGGTTCACCTACACCATTTCGGACACACCCTCAGGCATATTGGTCATCGATGTATCAGCGTCTTCGAGTTGCTTGATACGAGCCAACGGGTGTTGAGACACACAGACACACATGAGCGAATCGGAAATTCAGAGAGTTCCCGGAAGGCCAAATGCAGCTCCTCATATAATACCCAGCGACATCGGCCAAACAATGATGCAGTTTCAAAATTTGCATTTATAACCCACTTAAGAGGACGAGTGCTCCTTAGACCAAATATAGGCAAAGTATTCTGCTCTGGTGGAGAGAGGTAGCCACATGACCTACATCTGGGCCACAGATCCCGGCATATATACACTAAATAAATATATATATTATATATATATAAGGGCGAATGTTGGCACTGAGGAGAACTAATACGGAACTATAACATCAGGGTGTAAATATGGGGGTGTGGGGGGGGGGGGTCTTGCTAGATGGGGGTGTGACCCCCCTGAGCGTATTGGAAAGGTGGTCTGTAGCGGCAAAAAGTCAGTTCTAATGAGCGACCAAAGCCGACTTTTAAGGAACCTTGAATAGACCCCCGAAGATGGATGTTCCATGGCGAACGAAAAATGATAAAAACTGTAACAGTGGGGAACGTGTCACCGAAGCCACAACGGAAGATTTGCCCCTACACCCCTCACTCCCCCCTCCTCCGAAAAACTGGGAAACATTACAGAGTAGTCAATCAAAAAAGTCGGTCCCAGGCAAAACATCTTGTCGTTCCCAAAAGTGTCACACACCCCCCCCTTGCCCCCCCTTGGAAAGTTGTGTTTTTACGCCCTGCCTCTAATAAGTAAACTGGTCATTAATGAATTTTCTATAAAATTCATTGACTGTTTCTTCCTGTATGTTACGTCATGTAACTGCGTTATTCCTGCGCTCCCCACTCCACTTTTTTAAGTTCATCTAATTAGCAATTGCCTGTAAACTAAGTAAAAAATCAAATTTTTACTTGACTTTGAAGTATTTTTTGGCAACTTAAATGACCTTGTACTTTGTATCTTGTGATGACTCCCCAACAAAATTTATGGAAGTTATTTTTTGTGACATTACACTTTAAAGGGTCCACCTGGACTCACTGGAGAACGAAGAGCATTAGGAAGCTTGGGTGGGTTGTGTAATTCAGCAAACCAATGATTACTCTTCAGGGGAGTAAGCTACTGGATAGGCTCACAAATGTTTCTAGGCTTCCTTCCTTCCAGATTTTACTCAATTCTCTGCTTAGTAAGATATCTCATGTAGGTATATGCTTGTAATTGCAAACTGTGGAAATACAAATAAATGTAATGGAATTAAACAAATGATTATAAGAGGCCATGTAATGTAATAGATCTAAGGAATTCAATTCCATATTCGCTTCAGAACCTTAAAGGGGTAACCCAAAGGAATGACCACCACACGAGAGGGAATTTGGCTCATCTATGCTCCGCTCTGCTCGTTCGGAAGCCCTTGGATTACTCAATCTGATCGCTATGCTTCACAGGATACCCCTAGCTGGCAAGTTCATTGCACAGTGAACTAACCCATAAATTGAACCGAGCAAGTGTCCTGCCTGTGTCTTGAAGCAATGATTGATGGGGACGAGTGTGATCACAGCGTCATAAGTCACAACCCACGCTTGGCAGCGTGTAAGTTTCCCTCCTACCCCAAGTATAAGAGGCATTGGAAAAAATAAGACTCTAGAGCTATTGTGGGATATGCTATATGGCAAGTTCTGTGCTAGCTGTGTCCCAGGGACCCTGTATATTCTCAATTGAACCCTTGTAAGCAAGTATACTACCATGGTTTAGCAGTAATTGAACCAAGATGGGTGTAAAAACAGCATTTACACCTAGTTCGATGTCCATATCTAGTATACCTTTCGGAAACCCATATCCGAAAGAATTTCAGCTGAATGCCATGTAGAAAGGAACAATTCTGCTGTTGTGTGCATGTACTGGGACAGACATGTATTTTTACCATCTATTGACAAAAGAATGGAATGGGAATCTGAATTGAAAACTTACAAATTTGTTCACAAGATATCAAAGAATAATTCCATTTTCTTTCATGAATATTTTCTTGCTCTAATGGTGCAAATACCAGCATTACTGTGTCATGTCAATGGTGACTTTGTCCTCGTTATCTGGTGACATCATCGTCGGGTGAAATTTTCCGGTAAATATTAACGCAACACGGCGAACATGCCAGGTCAACAATTTTGGTTGTGTGGTTTTTTACATGTCCCTCTCTTCATCTGTGCATGACCATTGTACTTTAAGTAGTGTGTTTACCAGACTTGACTGTGTGCCCATTAACAGATCTTGTGTATTTAGAGTCAGCTTTGACTTGATCAGGGGTGTAGTCAAGGAGGCCCGTCCAACCGAGAAAAGGCCGGCTAATTTTCTTGCGTTTTGTAACACTGTATGTATGGCGGCCTCAGCCAAACAGGCGCGAGGCCGGGCAAAATCGAAGGCCAAAACCCGGCCTCGACTACAGCCCTGGACTCTGGCGACAGTTATTGAAGAGGCAACCCCTCAGAATACCATCAATCATACAATAGGAGATGAAACATTTCCAGACTGTGCGGCCAATAGCCAGATGAGATCCTGCCAGCTGTTGACAGTGAACCAATTAATGGCACCTGCCTCACAATCTTACAGTACCATATATTCCTAAAGTGAGAAAGTGTGCAACAAGGGATTACCTGATTTATGATGAGACAATCCCAATTTGAGGGTTCTACTGAGATCATTCACGTACAGCTATCTGGGGAGGTCCCAGCCTGAGCATTGACATAACGCGCATCGTGGGAATCAAGTATGGTGACAATGAGCATATCAACCTCTCATGGCCTCTGGGCAAGTTTATTACATTCATGATTATGAGAGTCAACGCTGCGCTGGATTAAATGGACCATTCCTCAGAACTGCTTTAGTTTCTTATACCCTTTGGTTTAAAATTACATGCCGGGCGTTTGGCTGGGTGGACACCCAACAGGGAATGTTTGAGATTGTATTAAATCAGGCTGTCGTTAGGTAAGGTTAAATAGAACTTGGTTTCTCATAAACTGGACATAGGTATGTGGAAAAAGCAGAGAAGATGTAAAAAAGAAATTTCTTGGACTTGGTTTATGCATCTGGAGGAAAGCTTTTCCATCTTACAACCTTGACTCAAGGCCTTTCTGGCTTGATTTATAATTCATACCTGGTTTTTTTTCTTGGGAGGCATTAGTGAGGGGGTCAGGCCAGTAGGTAGCCAAGTAAGAGGGTAGGTGGTTGTGTCTTTTATAAGGGTAGGAATTTAGAGGTTCCAATAGACAGTAAAGTATGGGTGGAGGTTTTGGGTTGAGACAGCGGGGTACGGGGTCCCAATCTTGGTGCTAAAATCTTGCTGCTTGTGTAGGATGGGAAGGGGTGCAGCAGGGGGGGAATTTGACAGTCGTAGGTGCTTACCCTTCCACTATGAGTTTGCAGGGGTTTCCAATATACCACTGCTCCCCGAAGCTCGCCTAAGTCCATGAGGTGTTGGTTTCTGGGGGGGGGAAAAGTGTGACTGTAGCATCATTTTCCTGGCCTATGACTGTAACATTCCTGCAAAAACCTTCTGCCTGACACATGTACCTCCCTGCCCCAAACCTCGATCTGTCCAACCATTAAATAATTATTGTACCACTTGGACATGCACATCCTGCTCCAAACCTTGAGTCTGTTCAACCATCAGGCTATTCCTGTACCAGTAGGACATGCACATCCCTGCTCCAAACCTTGAGTCTGTTCAACCATCAGGCTTTCCTGTACCAGTAGGACATGCACATCCTTGCTCCAAACCTTGAGTCTGTTCAACCATCAGGCTATTCCTGTACCAGTAGGACATGCCATCCCTGCTCCAAACCTTGAGTCTGTTCACCCATCAGGCTATTCTGTACCAGTAGGACATGCACATCCTGCTCCAAACCTTGAGTCTGTTAAACCATCAGGCTATTCCTGTACCAGTAGGACATGCACATCCCTGCTCCAAACTTGAGTCTGTTCAACCATCAGGCTATTCTGTACCAGTAGAACATGCACATCCCTGCTCCAAACCTTGAGTCTGTTAAACCATCAGGCTATTCCTGTACCAGTAGGACTGCACATCCTTGCTCCAAACCTTGAGTCTGTTAAACCATCAGGCTATTCTGTACCAGTAGGACATGCACATCCCTGCTCAAACCTTGAGTCTGTTCAACCATCAGGCTATTCATGTACCAGTAGGACATGCACATCCCTGCTCCAAACCTCGAGTCTGTTCAACCATCAGGCTTTCCTGTACCAGTAGGACATGCACATCCCGGCTCCAAACCTTGAGTCTGTTAAACCATCAGGCTATTCATGTACCAGTAGAACATGCACATCCCTGCTCCAAACCTGAGTCTGTTCAACCATCATGTTATTCCTGTTCCAGTAGGACATGCACATCCTTGCTCCAAACCTTGAGTCTGTTCAACCATCAGGCTATTCCTGTACCATAGGACATGCACATCCTGCTCCAAACCTTGAGTCTGTTCACCATCAGGCTATTCCTGTACCAGTAGACATGCACATCCCTGCTCCAAACCTCGAGTCTGTTCAACCATCAGGCTATTCCTGTACCATAGGACATGCACATCCCTGCTCCAACCTTGAGTCTGTTCACCCATCAGGCTATTCCTGTACCGTAGGACATGCACTCCCTGCTCCAAACCTTGAGTCTGTTCACCATCAGGCTATTCTTGTACCAGTAGGACATGCACATCCCTGCTCCAACCTTGAGTCTGTTCAACCATCATGTTATTCCTGTACCAGTAGGACATGCACATCCTGCTCCAAACCTGAGTCTGTTCAACCATCAGGCTATTCTGTACCAGTAGGACATGCACATCCCTGCTCCAAACCTTGAGTCTGTTCACCCATCAGGCTATTCCTGTATCAGTAGGACATGCACATCTCAGCTCTAAACCTTGGACTGTTCCATCGAATATGCTATACCACTGAATAGGACATGAAACATTCACTTGCTCAACTGGTACATCAGAATTATTGAGTGAACTAACCCACTGATTTGCCTCATTGGGTACTGATAGAGAATAAGATGGGAAATGAATTCAAGATTTTTATATGCTCCAGAACATTTGAACTGCCCCCACCAATCTTGCTGAAGTTTCCTCAATAAATAGGACATTATCAGATCGTGTTGTGTAGTATTATCCCTTCAATAGTAATTGCATCGATCTATGGCAAGAAATCCCTGGGACCTGTATATTTACAGGCGAATGTCCCCGTCAATTGATTGGCAGTCTAGTGATACACCGAGCTGTTGTCCCTCAGTTTGCGCTTTATATTTGGTTGGTAATAGTGAGTAAATAATTGTGCATTGACTTGGACCACATGAATGTGCTTAAAGATGTGTCACCCTAGCAACACTTTTTTGCATCCTAATTGACACCTTTGCAGCTTGAATTGCCCAATTGGGAGTGAAATACAGCCCCATATCGGGATACACCCCCCGCGGGGGAAGGAAACTTGAAACCATATCGCCAATTTTAATTCTAAAAACTACCAACATCGAGCAGAGAAAAAGCAAAATTTCGGCAAGAATATAGCTCTTATAAAATGCCTGCATTATTCTACTGATTGGCCTAATTCTTTTGGTGTTCTTCTCCTCATCGAAATATTTATGAAAATGCCCCCAAATTTGGTGTGGGGAATTTAAATCACTATCGTTCGCACAGTGAAAATCTGCACCGGTTTGAGACGCAAGCAAATTGATTCAGGCATCCCAGATTTGGATTAACCCCCAATGTGCCATTCCATCCATAGGAAATTAACATACCAATCAGATTACGCATGCAATATGAACGGGAGAATTGCACCCATAGGTTGGATTCATTGCTAAGCAAATATTCTAGAAATAGGTTCATCTCTCCCGCCCCCCCCTTCCATCACTCTACAAACCACATGTTTGATCAAATTGCCTCGACACCTTGCGCCGGTTATATCACGCGTTTTTCTTTCGTTAACTACTCCATATACCAGTTTCTGGTAAGTTTTGCCATGATTGTGGGCAAAAGTGTTTCTTCCCCTGTGGGTAAGTCATAAATACAGATCGAGCACATATTCAGGTTAATGGGGAAGTGGATCGAAGTCCAATTACCTGAGAGTAAATTTTTGCGACAGAGCCCCCCTGTTACATTGGTGCATTATGATTGAAATTGTCCGAGGGCGAATGAGTTGCATGCCATGGTGGCTTGATAGAGTGAGCATTGAGGCCATTTATGGATCGATATCCATTAGTCTTCATGGCCTCTGGCAATAGCAATCATCCATGGCATATGGAAATAGTTTTAAAATAATGTGGTACATCGGACAGGTAAGAAAAGAATTTAGAAAGACAAAATTTGATCATTTGCTGGAATGCTGCATAGATTTTTAGGATGAGACAATTGATCAGTGACAAAAAATCTGTGTCCCTCTCGGGGATCTCAGAGAAATGAAAAAAAATGTAAATACAGTTGTGCACGAGAACCATCAATACGTTCCAAGTATGAAGGTTATTCAAGACACCAGTATCATGTTATGTGCTCGTTACCAGTAAGACATACACATCCCTGCTTTGAACCTTCAGCCTTTCCAAGTGTCAGGTTATTCCTGTACCAGTGGACATGTACATCCCTGCTCCAAACATTAAATCTCCACAGGTATCAGGATATTCCTCGAGCCTTTCAACCATTAGATTGTATCAGTAGGACAATGTTAATGTACACCCCTGCTCAAACCTTGGGGATCTGTTCATCCATCAGGGTAATCCAGGACCAGTAGGACATGCACATTCCTGCTCCAAACCTTGACCTTTTTAACCATCAGGTTATTCCTGTACCAGTGGACATGTACATCCCTGCTCCAAACCTTTGACCTGTTCAACCATCAAATAATTCCTGTACTACTGGAACATGTACATCCCTTCACACAACCTTGACATATTAACCATCAGGTTATTCCTGGACCAGTAGGACATGCACATCTCAGCTCTAAACCTTGGACCTGTTCAACCATCAAAAATTTCTAAAACCACTGAATAGGACATACATCCTTCCTCACACTGTACAATATATTATGAATGAAGTAACCCAACTGATTTGCCTGTATTTGGTACTGATAGAGAATAAGATGGGAAATGAATTCAAGATTTTCATATGCTCCAGAACATTTGAACTGCCCGCTACCGATGCTTGAAGTTTATCAAGAAATAGGACAATCATTTCAATGATCGTTGTTGTGTAGTATGTATCCTTCATAGTTTGCTATCTTTGGCAAGAAATCCCTGGGACCTGTATATTTACAGGCAAATGTCCCCGTCAATCAATTGGCAGTCTAGTGTATACACCGAGCTGTTGTCTCAGTTTGCTCTTATATTTGGTTGGTAATAAGTGAGTAAATTGTGCATTGACAATGGACAGCATGAATGTGCTTAAGAATGTGTCACCCCAGCACTAATTTTTGCACCTAATTGACAACTTTTTGAAGCTTGAATTGCCCAATTGGGAGTAAAATACAGCACCAATATCTGGGAAAAAAAAAAAAAAAAACAAATACACCCCCCAGGCGGGAGAAGGAAAATTGATACCAGTATCGCCAATTTTAATGTCGAGAAACTACCAACAATCGAGCAGAGAAAAAGCAAAATTTCGGCAAGAATAAAGCTCTTATAAAATGCCTGGCATATATTCTACTGAGTGCCTAATTCTTTTGTTGTTTCTTCTCCTCATCAAATATTTCATGAAATTGCCCCCAAATTTGTGTGGGCAATTTAAATCACTATCGGTTTCGTACACGCAAAATCTGCAACGGTTGAGACTCGACAAAATTTGATTCAACATCGCAGATTGGAGTACCCAATTGCTATTTTCCGTCATAGGAATTTAACCGTAAACTTAATTACACATGCAATATGGGAGAAATTGCCCATAGGTTTGATTCATTGCTAAGCAAATATTCTAGAAATAGGTTCATCATCTCCCCCCCCCCCTTCCATCACTCTCCATGATTTGATCACATTGTCGCAACACCGCGTCGGTATATGCACGCGCGTTTTCTTCGTTACTCAAAAAAAACTATACCAGTTCTGGGGAAAGTTAGCCATGATTGATGGGCAAAAGTGTTTCTTCCCCTGTGGGTAAGTCATAAATACAGATCGAGCAGCATATTCAGTTAAAATGGGGAAGTGGATCGAAGTCCAATTACCTGCAGAGGTAATTTTGCGACAGAGCCCCAATGTTACATTTGTGCAATTATGATTGAAATTAGTCCGAGGAATGAGTTGCATGCATGGTGGCATTATAGATTGACCTTGAGGCATTAATTGATCGATATCCTTAGTCTTCAGGCCTCTGGCAATGCAATCTCCGCAGATGGAATAGTTTTTAAATAATGTGTTACAGATCGAAAGGTAAGAAAAGAATTTAGAAAGACAAAATTTGATCATTTGCTGGAATGCTGCAGAGATGTTTAGGATGAGACATTGAGCAGTGACAAAAAATATGTGTCCTCTCGGGGATCTCAGAGAAATGAAAAAATGCTAATACAGTTGTGCACGATACCATCAACTAATTCAAGTATGAAGTTATTCACGACCTCAGTATCGGTTATTTCCCTGTACCCGTCAAGACATACACATCCCTGCTTTGAACCTTCAGCCTTTCCAAGTGTCAGGTTATTCCTGTACCAGTGGACATGTACATCCCTGCTCCAAACATTAAATCTCCACAGGTATCAGGATATTCCTCGAGCCTTTCAACCATTAGATTGTATCAGTAGGACAATGTTAATGTACACCCCTGCTCCAACCTTTGATCTGTTCATCATCAGGTAATCCAGACCAGTAGGACATGCACATTCCTGCTCCAAACCTTTGACCTTTTTAACCATCAGGTTATTCCTGTACCAGTGGACATGTACATCCCTGCTCCAAACCTTTGACCTGTTCAACCATCAAATAATTCCTGTACTACTGGAACATGTACATCCCTTCACACAACCTTGACATATTAACCATCAGGTTATTCCTGGACCAGTAGGACATGCACATCTCAGCTCTAAACCTTGGACCTGTTCAACCATCAAAAATTTCTAACCCTGTAATAGTACATGAACATTTCCTTCCTCACACTGTACAATCAAATTATGAAGTGATCACCACTGATTTGCCTGATTTGGTACTGATAGAGAATAAGATGGGAAATGAATTCAAGATTTTCATATGCTCCAGAACATTTGAACTGCCCGCTACCGATGCTTGAAGTTTATCAGAAATAGGACAATCTTCAATGATCGTGTTGGTATTATTATCCTTTCCTCGTATTGCTATCTTTGGCAAGAAATCCCTGGGACCTGTATATTTACAGGCAAATGTCCCCGTCATCAATTGGCAGTCTAGTGTATACACCGAGCTGTTGTCTCAGTTTGCTCTTATATTTGGTCATAAGTGAGTGAAATGTGCATTGACAATGGACAGCATGAATGTGCTTAAGAATGTGTCACCCACAGCACTATTTGCAAACCTAATTGACAACTTTTTGAAGCTTGAATTGCCCAATTGGGAGTAAAATACAGCACCAATATCTGGATACACCCCCCAGGCGGGAGAAGGAAAATTGATACCAGTATCGCCAATTTTAATGTCGAGAAACTACCAACAATCGAGCAGAGAAAAAGCAAAATTTCGGCAAGAATAAAGCTCTTATAACTGCCTGCATATATTCTACTGAGTGCCTAATTCTTTTGTTGTTTCTTCTCCTCATCAAATATTCATGAATTTCCCCCAATTGGTTGGGCAATTTTAATCACTATCCGTTTTCGGTACAGCAAAAATCTGGCAACGGTTTGAGACTCAGCAAATTTGATTCAAGCATCCCAGATTGGGAGTACCCCAATGTTCTAGTCCGTCCATATGAATTACCATACCTTAGATTACACATGGCAATATGGAGAAATTGCCCATAGTTTATCCATTGGAGCAATATTCTAGAAATAAGATCATCATCTTCCCCCCCCCTTCCCTCCTCACTCTCCAATGATTGATCAAATTGCTCGCACACCTGCGTCAGGTATATCCGGCGTTTTACTTTCGTTACTCTCCCTATACCATTCGGGAAAAGTTAGCCATTATTGATGGGGCAAAAAGTGTTTCTTCCCCCATGTTGGTAATCATAAAAACAGATCGAGCAGCATATTCAGGTTAAATGGGGAAGTGGATCGAAGTCCAATTACCAGCAGGGGTGAAATTTTGCAACGTGTCCCCCAATGTACATTCGCAAGTTATGATTGAATTAGTCTGAGGAATGAGTTGCATGCACGGTAGCATTATAGAGTGAGCATTGAGGTATTTTATTGATTGATATCCATTAGTCTCCATCTCCAGGGCCTCGGGCAATAGCAATCATCCATGCAGATGGAAATAGTTTAAAATATGTGGTACAATCGAAAAGGTAAGAAAAGAATTTAGAAAGAAAAAATTTGATCATTTGCTGGAATGCTGCAGAGATGTTTAGGCTGAGACAGTTAATCATTGACAAAAAATAAATGTCCTCTCGGGGATCTCAGAGAAATGAGACAAATTTGCGAATACAGTTGTGTACTAGAATATGAAAGCAAGCGGCTGTCGACCAATTTGTATTCTGAGGGGTTTGGCAGCTCGCTTGAATTACACTTAATCTCAAAATGCTTGTAACCATAGATTCACTGTGCTCTCAACTCATCTAACAACTCACCTTCTTAAGCTCATCTAATCAGCAGTAAAGCCCTAGTAACGCCCTATTATAGGGCTGCTTTTGCAACCCCGGACCCAACTCCAGTGCATAATTACACTCGTGTGACATGTACTATACGGTTCTAGTACTTCGGGTGGATGGTTGTGAATAGTGAACAGCTAAAGGTATTTGGTGTGTGATCCAATTCTATTAAGAGTAGGCCAGTAGAAAGAACAAGAGAATCTCGTTGTGGACCACCCAATGAATGTTATAATATTACCACTGTACTAATACGATCTTCATTGCAGCAAGGAATTGTAAACCTGATCATATTCAGTTTCTTAATTATCTCAAACCAGTATTCGAGATAGAAAAATTTATTTGTTCGAAGAGTAACAACTCTAGCAATCGTATCAGAAAATTTTGTGAAGTGCGTAATTGTTCTCTTTTAGTTTGATTTAAGTGATATATTATTACTCTATACTTTACGAGTAGCGATGTAGTGTGATTTGTAGAAACATGTTTCGTGGTTTATATTTTAGAGCTAAGAGGAACCCAACTGAAACGTGGAAAAAAGAAAGGAAAAAAGAATGCATGGAACAAGGACTTCCTAATGATCATGGCAAGCGTTTTTGAACCTTGTTTCTGATTGTTTATTTTTTGGTTGGTTATATTTTGACCCAAGGGCCTGCTGATAACCTTTGATGGTGCTGTAATGTGAAAGTTAATTACCTGCCAGAATCATCTAGCCTCCATGTCGGCCTCAAATCGGTTTCATCACATCCCCCTGTGATAAGATTCTTCATCTAAAACCACCTGAGATTTCATCTACCTGCAACTCTTCAATCTTCAGTTTGTTTTCCTCATGATTCACTAGCATGTAAACATTGACGGTTCTGTTGCACCTATAATTTCCGTGCATGCCTTTAATTTTCAGCCCGGTCTGTTTTTATCGCCACTGGCAGCGCAGGAAAATTGATATGGATTTATTGGCATATATCATAGAGGATCAATACAGTAGGTGACATGTTTATATACTCAAGAAGACATTCTATATTTGCAGTTCTTGAACAGGTGACTAGCGTTGATTCACAGCTTTTGTATGTATTAATGTCCCATAATCTGTGATCGCGCATAATTATCTATCCACCCCAAAGCCACGTGTGTGGATGGTGACTTTAAAGCAGCTTCACCCTGAAATGTTGATATTGTTCTACAGTGGCTGCCTCAGGGAGCACGCAGCGGGAGCAATCGTCGTATTTCTTTCCGATCATATTTCGCCAACAGTTCCTGGTATTTCAGGTGTTCCTTCCAGGGGTACATGCTGTCCCCCTCACCCCACCCCTTTACCCATCCTCCTCACCCCCCCCCTCCAGTCAGTTGCACAACTGTTGTACTTCCAGTTTTTATGGTCTATTGCTTTGCAATGGAATGTTGTATGAAGATAACTTTAGGACAAAGTCAGATTGATGGCCTCTTCAAGTATAAGGTTTGAGTATACTTCACCTTTTTCTTTAATAACTGGAGGTCTTTTTATAAGTTCAGCGTTTCATTTTTATCGAAACAATTCCAATGCAAATGCACGTACAGGTGGATGAAGCTGGCATGACTGGGTAGTAAGTTCACCATGCTAGCACATAGGATCCATTGTTTTGGTGTGTCTGGTAGTATGTTGGTCCATTTGTTCCCGTGTCCGGTTATGAATTATCAGAAAGAGGTTTTGGCTCTTTTCTTTGGCCTGTTTTTTAGAACATTACTATCTGTACAAACATTCTATTCAGTAAATTATTTACCGTTGCACTTAATGTAAATTTGAGATTAATGGGATGTTCACTCTCTATGAAGCCTTTGCTATGGAATGACATTACCCGGAGTTGTTTTGGGGGGTGGTAAGGGTAAGGGAAGAAGAAGGGCGGGGTAGTTCTTGAATAATATGAACATTCTGAATGATGTATTTCAAACCAACATTCCACATCTATTAAATCCTTTTAAGGGTGACATTTACCAGGATGTCCTTTTTTTTACCTCCTAGTTGGAGGGTAGGGGGGGCGGGGACGGGGAAAGGGAGGGGGAGGAAATTTGAATGCCGTCTAACAAAACTTAATCACAAAAACATCTTTGTCTTTTGCAGTTGTTCAAATTGCAAGAGGTTTCATAAGCTAGAAGATTCTGCTATTTTTTACCTAAAGGTGGATTGAAGGAAAAAGGATTTAGCTAGCATTCTTTCAATGTCAAAAGGGAATGTGTAGACCTATTGAAGAAGGGTCTCGTAGTAAAATTACCATTGCCCTTAGGAAGTTCAATTGGTGGTTTTGTTTCTTATTTCCAAGGGCATTCAACCTGCCCAAGAACACCAGACTATGCATGGACTGTGAGAGATAGAGTGCGCATTCATAGCCTGTTGAGAGCCACCTGATGAGCGCCCCTAGTTTCCAAGTATTCTCGAATTGGTCCATGCTAATTGCCACACAAATGATTGTGGTCGGGCGGTTCGTTGTGCTGTATGAAGATTGGGAGCTTCCATACTAGGGTGACGTGTCAAGTATATGCTAATTAAATCTCCAAAACCTGTCCATTTTGAATAGTTTTTAGTTTTTTAGTCGCTATCATTCACATGTAGATTCACTGCGCACCCAACTCACCTTTTTAAGCCTATCTAATTAGCAGTTCACCCTAGTAACTCCATCTTATCGGGCTGCTTTTGCAACCCCGCCCCCAGCTCCATGCCTAATTGACACATCGTCTTAGGGCCACTGTTCTTAATTTGCCCGTTTCGTAATGATCACGTCTTCTTCTTTCGTCTTGACTTCCTACGTTAAGGATTTCATACAGATATTACGTGAATATTCACTATCGCACAGAGTTCCTAAAGATATAAGTACCACTCTTTTCTAGGCCCAAATTTACTACTAACTACAAATGTACCTCAACAGGTTCGAATGTGACTGTGAACTACTCCGTGTAAAGGCGCAACATTACACCTCACAAAATGATGTCTACTCTTGAGAATTTTTGAGGGGGCCTCATCCTTTGTGACAAATCATGCACCAGTTTTTCAAAGAATAACCCATAGTGACGTATCAGCCAGTTCTGGACCCCAGCTGCGCTGGAGGGCTCTTCAGCATTTTCCTGTAACTTTCTACAGCAAAATGGTGGCCCTAGGAAGCCCCAAGACCACAGTCTGTTGCGAGGCGAAGATTGTATCTCTCACAATAGCCATGATGGAGATCGAAGAACCTAGTGTATTGTGTACAGTATTCACCTCTGATTTCATGCATAAAAATCACAGTACAATACCCCACGTAACGAGTTTACTTGTGCAATTTTCATCCAAATCCTGTACTGTCAAATTATTCTAGAGGGGAATCTCGGGGTGAGGCCCCACTCCTTCCTCCAACAGCTATGCCACTGTTTACCATAGAAATAATGGTACTGTCAAAACAGGCAATCGGAACTCCATGTCAACAAAGTGAAAAATTCAGATCAAGTGCCTCGCTCAAGAGCACAACATAACTTGTACTGTGTGCTTGACATACAGGTGTAGATAATATTGCATCAATATAGTGGTAAAGTGAAGAAAAAAAATCATAATAGGACACTGTTGAGCATGATAGGAGGAGACACAAAAGGGGATAGCTCAGACTGGGGGTCATGGACCCATCCAAACTATCCAACCTCCCTATGCCCCCCAACACCCCCTCCCAGTGGTTGAGGCCCTAATGAAAAAAAAGGCGCATATCCGTAATTCCTCTCCCACTACCCCTCACCCTTTCTTTCAGATGGTTCCATGGTGTTGTATTGCTTGAGCTCCGCTCATCAATTTTTCCGTGTGTTTTAAATTTTACTCAAAATGTTGGCCTATGAGTATCAATTAAACTCATATTGTTATTCAAAGAGGAAGATTGAGGCTTTACGGTTTTAAATTATGTTTTGGTGCAATAAATTAAACTAAAAAAAAAATTTCATATTAGGAAATCTGATCATCACTCACTGTGCCAAAAAAAAGTCTGGTCTATTGGGGTTGGAAAAATAAAAATGAAAACTGACTGAGTCAAGTTTTGACTACCCCTGTCTGATAGCTCCTGTAAACAAATCAGTTCATGCTTCAGAGATATCTGCAAGTTGTCATTCCCGATTATTTGATTGTCTATGCCTTTTTCACAAGTATTTTCATACTAGCCTGCCAAGGAAAACAGTCCAATCCAATTAGTCACGATCGAGATAACCTCCGGTTCCTCACTCCAGCACTTGTAAAATGTAATGAAGCGTTGCAGCTTGGCACCAGAAACAATCATTATATTCCTTTCCCTCACAATTCAGCAAATCTCCCGAGCCTCGCGCTGTGAATTCCGACACTTGAATCAAGCAAAAATCTCCACTCAGTCTGATATCACCTGTTAATTGTGTACACGCTTTGGCAGCACACAGTAGAATGCAATTACAATACCTCCCTTTTGTCACAAAGTGAGAGCAGGATATTCTTTTGATTCTTTACACTAGTAGTTGTGTCAATCATCATTTAAATTAATTGCCCAAATTATATCAGTATTTTTACTACTTGGAAATTAGTTATAGTTATCAAAGTAATGGTCTCAGATTTGCGCAGAAAGCATCGAAGATAAAAGAAAGCTGCCTCACTTGGAGCCCGAAGGATAAGAGGGGCTCCCTTCATCTGGCGAACCAAGAATTCTTCCGCTGGTATCGCAGACCGGCATTGTCTGTTACGGGGGCAGCAATAAAATCGAACAAACTATAAACAGATCGTTCTGTGATTGGCTCATTCCCGATGCAATGTTATTCTACGATACAATGTTGCACGTTACCGACGCCACGAGCTTGAAGCCCACTCGTGTGACGTGTTGATTGAGTTGATGGTTGTAATTATCCCCCAGACGCTGCTGGCCCAGCTTGGATTACGATTGTGGGAGAGCTTGGGATGTAAAGAGTTTGCGTGAGAGCCAAACTCCACGTGCCCCTACAGGGGGGGTACTTTTTTTACATGTTTTATCACTATATTACTGTTGTTTATGGGTGAATAAATAGGATTGTGTTCAGGAAATATTGTTCAGTGCAATGTGTGTTCTATCGTGTTCAACAGTCATATAGGTGTTATCCTTTTTAGTGAGAAAAAAAACATAGAATGATTCCTGCCCCCCAAAATCAATGAATAGCATCCGTACCAAATTGATAAATAGTCATACTCGGATCAATATGATTCTTATGGTTGCAGATATGCCAAAATTTTGCGGGGTCGCGCATTGACTAATCGGCGGAACGAACCAGAGGTTGGCTAGGAAGTTACAAGAAAATTTTCGATACACCACAAATCAACAGAAATAGCATTTCCTGAAGACACCAAACGAACAACCCCATCCCCTTAAGTTCCATTCATCCTTTGGAATATTCGAGAAAATAAGCATCACTGAAATTGATTAATGAATGCCATTTGTTATCCTCATCTAAAGGAGGGACTCCAGTCAAATTACTGCACTCAAATTTCTATTCATAGAGAAAAGGTGTTGTTCAGTCTGCCAGAATTTTCAGAAAGTGATGCTGGTCATAATAAGGGGCACAAAATTGCATTGTTAGAATAACTTTTGGCCTCCAATGATCATGTGCTGATGAATGGATGACCAACTTTATTGACAGATGATCATTGACTGTTGCTTCACCGTAGACCTTGTAAAGGTCATTGAAAAGGCACAATAGGCCATTGTGTGCAGTTGCCTTTTCACCCCTCATTGCATGTTCTATTTGATAGATGTTGACGAAAGTTGAATACAGTGCTTGTCCTGCCTTTTGACCTCATATGACCTAATGAACTTCTAGTTCTAGGTCACGGTTTCAATATATGGGCACATTGAGCGCATGCTGTATGGCAAAAAGCACTAAGGAAAATTGCCTTCCCGAAGTTTGGACATAGTGTCTTCTGTGTGGTGGGCTTCTTTCCACATGTTCAACTATTTGTAATAGAAGACAGGTCATTGAAAAATTAAGACACTCATCTCAAATCAGCCATCGTGTGAAATGTTGCTGAAATATGCATCTCTCTCTCTATAGGGTGAACAATTGCATATTTTCTTGAAATTGGATTATAATGTTCTGTTTTGAGTAGGCCCAATAATGTAAATAGCTGGTAGAACAGTAAATTCAGGTAAAAGTTTCAAGGGCCCCCACAGACTTCAACACACAACTCCAAATCATTCAGTAGTATTTTTCAGAAGCGAAAAATTATGTATATGTCTCCTGGTCTGGCTTAGACGTTTTTCCATTCCTAATTGACATCGGTCGGGAAATTCATGCCGTAATGTCAGTGTGTATATGCTTGTGTTTATGTAATGCTTGCCTCGTGATCACAATAACAATTGACTCCACCTGAATGGATGTTATGTGGGTTGAGGGTTCTCCATGATATATGTACATGAATTCCTTTGTTTTGGGGTCTGTAAATGGGACGTGAATATGGGTCACCAGAGGTCAAGTCTGAAAACCTGATGTCTGAAGTCCAGAATTCTTGGCATGCAGCATCCCTACGGGGAGGGAGTACAATAACGTAACTCCATTGATTTTGGTGTGGATTCAGTGTTCATATTTGTTTTTTAAATAAAAGAAATGTGAAGAACATTTCAGCAGATTTTGGCTTGTGATCACAAAAACTTGGACCAGGGGATGACGAGTAGTGTAGCAGAAGAAAATGTTGCATTCTGATTTTTGATACATCCAGATCATTGAAAATAGCATTTCCTGGACAAAATCGAACTCTTGATTCCTCCTTTGACCATTTTGAAAGGAAGTATTTCATTATTCATATTATTTTTCCAGAATACTGATGATGGATCATGTCGAAATTCACGCTCTCTTCAAGTAAATGGTTAGAGATTAATTTAGTGTTGTGTTGGGCACTGGCTTTGGAAAATGAAATTGTGCTTTCAATTTTTCCTTTCATAATCCCAACTTCTTTGGGCGCATCTCCCATTCACGGTCAAATCGTGAAGGGGAAACGGCCCCTAGTTGCCTCCCCCCTGTATTCGCCCTTGCCAGTCAACTAACAAGTGGAACACCACCGGAGGTTCGCGTGTAGTGTAGCTGAGAATTGTACGTTTTGATACACCCAGAACAATGGAAATAGCATTTCCTGTGCACAAACTGGACAACCCATTCCTTTTATGGGCTTATCAACTCTTCCTTTCATTATATAAACATATGAAAATGGCCAGCCTAGTGAATATTCTGACCAATTGCTGACTGAATTCTTATTAACAGTTATATATGTAACTCATCTACTTAAGATGAATATCTGTCTACCTATAGCAAAAATGTTTGCTCAGGGAAGTATCCATATTATTTTCAATATGTTGGTTGGATTGACTACAGGAGCTGTTTTGGGCTAAATACCTCATAGGAGCTGTTTGCTCAGTAGCCTGTTGAAACAGGCATTTGACTGTGTTCACCCTGTATCAGCCCCATTCACTCATACGTGAGGAATACGCTTTAAAATCAATCCAGTGTTTTTCAACATCTTGAATGGAACACATACGTACTACTGTTGCATGAATACTTTTCAGTTTCTACTGCACGAATAGGACATGCTGATCAATTCATTATATTTCTTTTCTGTCATTCCAGTATAAATATTAAATTTATGATCATAGTTTTATTATTAATAGGACATAAAAATAGTAAGATAATAAAAATTTACATATCAACATTAGTGAGAAGTTGAACATGAAACTTGTGTGAAACATGTGTCAAACAGAGTTGGAGTGAAACAGAATTGCTTCTAGAATCCAACACACTATAAGCTAGTAATGTGTGTGTTTTTCATGACTGCCAATGGAGGGGGGTTGCATGTCTATATTCCCCCCCCCCACCCTCTATCAATATATCTAGGTCGGCACATCCCATAATTGGTCAGGGACTTTTCGTGTTAAATATCTATTTTATAAGCCCTACGTCTGTTTTTTTTTCCTGTCGGCAAGATTCGTACACTAGATTGCCACAACCAGCTTACCTTTCACGCAGTGTTGGAGCAGAGGAAAACAGTGACCTATATAACTCCCAAATTGACATTTGTTCATGTGTGCATAATGCATACTGAGTATGTGTGTATGTCAGTATGTAGCTCTGTGACAGTGTGTGTGTGTGTGTGTGTCAGTAAGTAGCTCTCTGACAGCGTGTGTGTATGTCAGTATGTAGCTCTGTGACAGTGTGTGTGTGTGTGTCAGTAAGTAGCTCTGTGACAGCGTGTGTGTATGTCAGTATGTAGCTCTGTGACAGTGTGTGTGTGTGTGTGTCAGTAGTAGCTCTGTGACAGCGTGTGTGTATGTTAGTATGTAGCTCTGTGACAGTGTGTGTGTGTGTGTGTCAGTAAGTAGCTCTGTGACAGCGTGTGTGTATGTCAGTATGTAGCTCTGTGACAGTGTGTGTGTGTGTGTGTGTGTGTGTGTCAGTAGTAGCTCTGTGACAGCGTGTGTGTATGTCAGTATGTTGCTCTGTGACAGTGTGTGTGTGTGTGTGTGTCAGTAAGTAGCTCTATGATAATATGTGTGTATGTCAGTAGTAGCTCTGTGACAGTGTGTGTGTGTGTGTGTCAGTAAGTAGCTCTATGATAATATGTGTGTATGTCAGTATGTAGCTCTGTGACAGCGTGTGTGTATGTCAGTATGTTGCTCTGTGACAGTGTGTGTGTGTGTGTCAGTAGTAGCTCTGTGACAGCGTGTGTGTATGTCAGTAGTAGCTCTGTGACAGTGTGTGTGTGTGTGTGTCAGTAGTAGCTCTGTGACAGCGTGTGTGTATGTTAGTATGTAGCTCTGTGACAGCGTGTGTGTATGTCAGTATGTAGCTCTGTGACAGCGTGTGTGTATGTCAGTATGTAGCTCTGTGACAGTGTGTGTGTGTGTGTGTGTGCGTGTGTCAGTAAGTAGCTCTGACAGCGTGTGTGTATGTCAGTATTTTGCTCTGTGACGTGTGTGTGGGTGTGTGTGTCAGTAAGTACTCTATGATAATATGTGTGTATGTCAGTGGTAGCTCTGTGACCTGTGTGTGTGTCAGTAATTAGCTCTATTATAATGGTGTGTCAAAATTCAGTAAGGTAGCGCTGTGACAATGTACTGTGTGTATGGCAGTATGTGGCTCTGTGACAATGTGGATATGTTACAGACTGCGCACTCATAGTCAAATGAAAATGATTTTTGGATTGATTTTCAGTTTACCTTACCCTGCTTGTTATCCACCTCATAATGAAAAATATAGATCCTCCTCCATCTATACCACCCATGCCAGCCATTGGCTGTATCAGACCAAGTGAAACCACCTCAGCCGCTGTACATGTCGGTAATTTTTCTGTGGCCTCCCCACAATTTTCGTCAGGAGTAATTCTTATCCCAGTCCGAGAGCATATTAATAGGTTCGATGAGAGCATATGAAGTAAGGGGGTCATATGCTCCCCTACCAGGGCAAGCAAACTGATAGGGTAACCCCTCATTATGCCCACTCGGGCTGAAATATGGAGGCTAACCCTCAGTGTTCCTTCTGTTTGAGAGACATCCAGAAAAAAAAATTCATGAGAGCTCATATTAGAACATGTTACAAGGGAGGTACTGGGATTCCACCCCACCCCCCCCCCTATGATATTTTAGGAACAAGACTTTAATCCCCACCCATCAAAATGTGACAAAATATGCAACAATCACAGACTCAAATCAGTTCCTCCACTAATGTTACAATTAATAATTCCTCTTCATGCGTTGGGCGCCCCAACCAAATGAGAACAGCCCTGACGTGCCAAACACTCATATGGTGCTCTTAGTGCTTCGAAGTGCCCATTTTCACCAAGGCTTCAGATATTATTATCCAGTGTTGGAACACTATAAAAATGTGCTCACATCCCTGACTTGGATGAATAAATTCCGACTGGAGAGTGTGAACTCTGAGGAATGGATTCAGTCTTGGCTCATTATTTCAAGAGCAGTTCACATTCCCACAACAAACTCGCACATTAATTGGCAGCAGAAAATTTGTAAATCCTATCAAATCACTACTGGTTCTGCATAGGACGTTTTCAAAAAAGTGATTTCTTTTTAACCCCAACGCTTCAATCCCCAGGTCAATTAATGATCTCCTACTGGTACAAATACATGCAGAAATTTGTTTATGTGTTTGTATTTTTTTGATGGTTTTCTTTGGTCCTCTATTACCCCCGTAGTATAGTAATCTGGCTAGTTACTCGCAAAGCAAAGAAAATCTGCCTTGTTTACAATTCGTTTTCATTGTAAACCCCTTCATAGTGCTTCCACATTTTTTTCTTCATTGTCCCAAATGGAGTCCCAACATTTCCTCAAGTTGCAGGTTTTCATGGAATCTCCACTGATGCTTCTAAACATATGAACAAAACCTGAAGAGGAACCAAATAAACAGAAAAGTTGGAGAACCGTCGCTTTTTTGTTCTGTTAGAAATGAAAGCAAATGAGTCAAATTTCAGATTTCCTGAAAGTTCCTGACTGAAAATATTCCCATTTCCCGAAACATTTCGCACGAAGAAGAAGAGCACCCAGATTTCCGAAGTTTGGTTTTTTTTCAGAACAAGTGGAACCCAATGCCCCTCATTAAATGCTGGAACGAGCACGATTAATTAAAGTTGAATGGCATCATCAATCAGGGGAACGTCACTCCATCCTCCAAATATTTGTACTTGCTCACTATTGTTGGCTTCATTGAGATTGGGCTTCAAATGACGTCAAAACATCCCACCTCAAGCCTGTTGTAAGTGAATTAGAATGGTAAATTGGGTATACTGAAGTGAATTCTCTATTTGTTTTATCCATGGAAGAGGGGTGATTAAATAATGCCAGGGTAGTATAAGCAAATACTGCAGAGCGTTAACCTCAGTGGTGTAGCCAACAGCTAGATGGCCTTTTCCTCCCTGTAGGTTTGTCATTTTTATTTGGAAATTGAAAACACCACAGATTTCAAAGTCAACATATATTCGCACAGTCAAAGGCATACAATCATAAGCACTAATGAGCAATTCAATGCACACTTTTCCAATGAATTACGTGGAGTATATACTGTCATTATAGTAATTTGGCGACCTACTTTCTTTGATGCTAAGCAGGAGGTCATGATATTTATTTTGATAATCTAGGATGTTTTCCAGCACAACAGGGCCTTATCGTCACATAGCTAAAGAATTGAGGACGACGTCTTATGTAGTTTTCTAAGAGCCCACAGGCTAGTGGCGCCAAAACTTTCTAGAATGCATAAACATTTACGTTAGATGCTTTGATGTGTAGACAAGTTGGTCCTCTGTAGCCAGGGGCTGTTTTAAGCGCTTGAATTCCCATGCTTCCTAGGTCTAATAAGGTTATAATTTAATTTCCGGCTTCCTGCCGAGTTGTATTTTGGTGGCGTTGTCAAATAGTAGTCAGGACAGCACTACACTCGCGTGGGTTTTTGCTCTGGTGTTGTTCGCCAGTCAATCGCCATTATTCTTTGGACCTCACATACGCGGCATAATATGTAGGGGAGTATGCTGACTACCCACGCTACCTGGCCCTCTGGTGATTATTGGATGGACAGCGTTGCGCCATTGGTCAATTCCACCATTTGTGCTGACGCATATTAGATTATTTAGTTGTTTGTTTTTATTGACGTGATTGGTCATCGCTCGTCACACGTCAGGCACATGGGGGGAGCATAGGCTCGCAAGGTAAACTTAGCCATTGATTAGTATAGTGGTAAAAGGTGCATGGGGAGCCGTTATATATATTTGTGTCGCGCAGGATTCCAGTAATTAGAGGTCAGTAGTCACAAAGGAAAGAGGAAGGGAGGAGGGCCTGTAGGGCGAGTCGGGTAGTATTAGAGCAGTCGAGTGAAGTCTGGGGTAAGAGTTCATTAGGTTGAGAGACAGAAAATTAATATGTAGGGGACATTCTTCGAAGTTAATCATTTTTATACGGAACAATCATTCTTTTAAAATAGAAGAATCAATAAACATTACGAAGTCCACGGCGCCCTGTCAATCCATCAATTATTTTCATGGAAATTAACATTCAGTTTTCACCCGGAGAGCGTGGGCTCGCCCAGACACCAGCGAGTTATCCAGAGACAACCTTAATGCTCTTGGATCACCCCGCCCGAGAAGGGGCACAGAAAAACAACACAAAACTGTGGCGATAAATATGCTAACATTGGATTAAAATTAGGTATACTATTCTTAAATATTCACACAAATTATAATGAAAACAGAACCTCTATAATAAGAGGGGTTGAGTGAGAGCAAAATTTCTTCATAACATGGCCCCCGTACCCTGTGAACATTCAAACATGCAATTCGGAAAAGTAAAAATATTTTTCGATCATAGTTGGTGGGAGATGTTCATTGCAATGGGTTACTCTATTTTGAATGTTAGTGCACATTTCGGAAAAATCGACTTGAATTCTCCTTAATGGCGCTCTCAAGACTTCAACCAACGTTCACGATGCCTCGTGCAGCTTGGATAGTCCTATTACGGTTATTGGACTTGTCATTAGTCCAATGGTTATCTCTTTGTCTACCCCAAGGGTTTTCTGGAAAGCCACTCAGCCTGCTCAATATACGCTAGGAAAGTACTGCGGGAAGTTTAGCTAGCTGCAGCAGTGCAGAAAAACTCAGTGCGAGGAGAAGAAGCTAGGACCAACGCTGCGCAGAGAACGCAGGGTGGAGCTAGAGAGAGGGGAGAGCAAAAACCTTTCAAAACTCACAAAGTCAAAAGATAATTCGAAATGAAGGTAGCGGTTAACGCTGGAAAAGCTGTTAAAGCTATTTGCAGAGATAGAGCCAGAAAAGAAAAACGCGATTAGAAACAATTTTAGGCTGGAATTTCAGAGCCAAAAACCTCAACTATGTTTGACAAAAGGAGAAGGGCCGATGGGGTGGACAACCCCAGATGTGGAATTGCCAGAAAGCCAACAGGGCATTGAGGTGGGTGCAGATCCCATGGGGGTAAGTATGTAATTCACAGATCCCTAAACCCCATTTGTTTTGGAGAGATTTAATGTAGCCTACATGGCACGTTATATGAAAGGGAAACCTATAATGGGATAAGTATGTGGTTTTCTCCCATTCGAACCAAGTGAAGGTGACCGTGTGGGTACAATCCCAAATTAAACGAACGTAGTAAACCCCTTCACAACCAATTGAGGGATAAATGGGTCTAGTCCGGTTAAGGTGAGGTGTCCCGTCCCTTGTTTTAGGCTGTCAGACCAACCCTTTGAATGCTTAAAATGAGGCTAGTATGTGGCACCTCTTCATTAGACAATAAACATTTTTACATGTTGCAATTTGTGCCTCGGTCCCAAACCCTCAACTAAAAGAGAGGTATGAAAGGTTAGAGATAATTATTTGTAAAGGTAGTGTAGCTGTTGCGGCTCACTGCACCGAGAGAGTGACGCCGATGCTACAAAAAGGATACCATGAACCGTGCTAACCAGGGAGTTGATTGGTGTCATGTTCCCGACATCCACAACGCTTGAAATCTTCAATATGACTGTCCATCTCACCGCTTCAACCCACCCCCCACTCCCTCCCCAGCAATGTAACACCTTTGTGAGCATTTGGTTATCCCTATGGATTTTGGGGCCTTAATGATGGCGAAAAATTGATCACTTGTACATGTAGGGAGTGTTGAGTAGCCCTTAAATAGTACAACAACCAACAGGGCAGCACTAGAGGGGTCCCAGGGGAGGTGGGTGCAGAAGTGGGAATTTGGTAAAAATGAGGGATTTTGAAACTTATAAAAAACCGGGGGTGGTTAGCTTAAATGTGGAAAGACAATGTTGTCAAAGGGAAAAAAGGTTAAAGTTGGAAGGAAAATTCCATATAAAAAAGGGACTGAGTGAATATTTGGCCAAAAATGGTTCTGTTTATGCCAAGAAGCCGGAGTGGAACCCAAATGGATGGGGAACACCAAAAAACGTGTTAGGCAGGTTGAGCTCTGCATGTGGACTTTTGCAAGACCATTTGCCCTTCCCCCTGTCTGGAAAATTTCTGACCCTGTAACCAACTACTCATTGCCACTGCGATGAAACATGCAGGTATAAACTGTCAGCCGAGAATTACCTGATAATATGTTTGTATTTGACGGCTTCCTTAGGACATGTGTACATGACACGGGGACTACAGAGGGCATATTGTCACCAATATACACAGGGGCTTCACTCGTACACAAAGTTTTAGATTGGAGTTACATGTCATTACCGTTATATAATCACTGCTAATAATTGACCCAATAATTGTAGTGGTCCGAATTACTAAATTCAATTGGGGTACCATTGCCCACAAATAATTAAGAAATGGGGACATTTGGGACATAATTTTAGGATCTATTCAAATAGCGTGTTGGTGTGGCTCGAGAGATAGCTCAGTGTGATCATGAGTGAAGCAAGTGTGATCTTATGAATGATAGTGTCTGTGATTAAGGCCCTTCACAGCTACTTTAAGGGATGCAGCTCATGTTTTGCACTACCCCCCCTTACACCCTTAATCACAGTGTCTGTACCAGCTTTTATGTGTCTGTGAACAACCATATTCGAGAGCATTCTTCAGTAAAGAAGCCTAATGTCAGGTCATTTTAGCTCGGCATGGCTGCGCTGATTTATTAGAGGCAATTCACCAGGTTCACAAAAAATAGTGAATGTGCTCATGAATAAGGTAATGTCCTTTCAATTAGGCTCAATGGAAGCAGAGTTTTAGTCGGCTCATGAATGAACTATATCCTCTTCCTCCATAGGTGCTACTCTCACCATCAATCCCCATTCTTCGGGACATTATTATGCCAAATGAAGCGTCGCTGTCACTCCTGCAGCTGCTCATGAAACGGAGCTATGTTCCCCTTGTGTGTTCGGTTAAAACCCAATCATACCATGGGGATATTCTTAGGTTGCTGAAGAAGGGATCGTCATGCATTAGTTACAGCATAGCTGCCGTTCATTATGAGGGGAACGACGCATAGCTATCAGTGTGCTCATGATTGAAGGTAAGGTTGCCTTCGATCTTCATGCCGTGGTGTAGCCAGGAAGTAAGAGGCAGGGGGTGGGGG
Organism: Sclerodactyla briareus; assembly: GCA_026419785.1. Classification (NCBI taxonomy): domain Eukaryota; kingdom Metazoa; phylum Echinodermata; class Holothuroidea; order Dendrochirotida; family Sclerodactylidae; genus Sclerodactyla; species Sclerodactyla briareus. The sequence continues at coordinate 651,838 of JAODTK010001666.1, read as the reverse complement.
GCACCACCTGAAGAATTGAAAAGAGGGAAGAAGAATATGAGAAGAATTAAGGACAAACAATTAAAAGGTTGAGAAGATGGAGAAGAGGAATTCCCGAGTCCCCTTTTCTGTTAAGTCAATCGAATTGGCAGTTTTGCCATATTAACTCTATATTATTGGGCCTCTTTCACAACCCCGGGGAACAGGGGAATAGGTCAATCCCGTGACTAAGGAATGGCAATGTCCTCACTATTTACATAAGCACCATGCCCCCTTGTGATTGTGTTAGGCATCCTCAAACAAGCTAAACAAGACTTCCTGATATGCAATAGGCCTAATTCATGTTCTTGAAATATCCAGAATCTGGGCTTGTGAAAAAATACTTGATATCAATGATCAGAGGGAAATTGTCCTTGTACCCAACTTGCGAGGTTGGCTACTGCATGAATCCGTATGTATGTGAGCAACTCTACTTTCAACCAGATGCTTTAACTTCTAGTTGAGGCATACTAACCTCATTGGGGATGTACCTAAATTCCACATGGAGGATTACTGAACTGCCATTGGTACACCTTGAGTCGGATTCCGACTTTGGTCAAAAGGATCGATAGGCCACGCTTTCGCGGGGCTGTATTCGTAATGAAAATCGAAGATCAAGAGAGCTTTTGCCTTTGCTCTACACGAGGTTTCTGTCCTCGCTGAGCCCTCCTTGGGACACCTGCGATACCATTTGACAGATGTACCACCGCCCCAGATGTACCATCAAAGGCAGCCTGACCTTCCATCATGAGGTATCCCTGCCCTTCCATCAATGAGTTCCTATACCTCCAACAGCATCCGGGTCTTCCACAAAGGTACCCTGACCTTCATTGCAAGGTATCCTGACCTTCCATCAGGAGGTATCCTGACCTTCCATCAGAGGTATCTATTACCGTCACAGGATCCTGGTCTTCCAACCAAGGTAACTGACCTGCCATTGCAAGGGATCCTGACCTGCCACGTCAGGAGGTGTCTGACCTTCAACATAGCCATCCGGACATCCAGCACAGTATCCGAACTTGATCAGGAGTATCCATTTACCATCCCACAGGGCATCCTGACCTTCCAAAAGAAAGAAACCTGACCTCGCCATTGCAAGGGATCATGAACTTTCATAGTGGCGGAGGCATTCCTGACTTCCAACAAGAGAAACCTGACTCCCATTGCAAGGTATCCTGAACTTTCATAGGGAGGATTCCGACCTTCCAACAGAAGTAACCTTCGATTCTTTCTGGTTGCCTCTCTCTTACACATCAGTCTTGTTTTTCTTATTTAAACAAATTGCTTTGTGCCCAAATAACTGCTAAATCAAAAATAAATGTCGTATTTGGTTACCTAGTTGAATTATTTTGCGGAGAACTGATTTGTGTCGGATGTCCAAATTATTGGGTCAATAGCTTATTGCCAAAAAACAGTATTTTGGGTGGGTCTTGACCAAGTGTTACAATTAGTTACTGTCATCGAGCCATGCAGTCAGCTGACAGTATGCTTTGTTTGGAGTTGAATGTCATTTGTAACAGGGGGTAAGTCCTTAAATCCTATCAACAACCACAATTCGATTTCACACAGGAATTGAAACACGATGTTTATAAAATACTTTTCACGTGTTAAGTCAGGCAAAAGACAAATGTAAAAAAGGAAAATGTCTATTACAAGGAGCATTGTGTATCAACAAAATGAGTTGGAGCAAATAAGGAAATTACTCCGAACATAAAGGAAAAGCACCCATATTTGATTCATCAGGGCTCCATATTTCGGCCGATCATTGCGACACCAATTTTGTGGCCAAAACGTTGTTCTGGGCCTCCAGACTGATGTTCACAGTGTTGACAACAAATTAAAAAGTTATGTGAAAAGCTTGTGATCAGAAACGTCTGGTAGCTGAGGGAAGATTTTACCTGGATGACCTCCATATGAGCTTCTACATATTAACGACCACCAGCGACCTGTATGTACATGTATCATTTCAAATCAGACAAGTTCCTCATTTGACCGCTGACCTCAAATGACTGCGATGACCTCTAAATGGACCTACACAATTTTCCACTGAAATGTTGACAAATCCCAACTTAACTCATAGCCTCTACGGTTTGAATGATACGAAACTATTTCAGCAATTGACCTCGAATGACCCGCCCCCATGACCACCCAATGACCTTTGGAGATCGTGCCAATAAATGTTGACTCCATATCCAACTTTCAAACCTTAGCATCTACGGTTTGAATGATATTAACCTGTCGGCCAATTCCAGCTCATTCCAATACATATTTTTGATTATGTGGAAACTCAGACAGTTGAGTTTTCAGAATACCGTAGTGCCTCAGTGCAGGCTAAGCTAGCTAGGCTCCTGTAGGTAGCTTATCTGGAACTGCTGACAGGATGAAATCAAAATAAACCTGACTGCTACATGCAGAGCTGCAGAGATAGGGTAATGTAAACAAGCCCCTCTCACAGAGAGCTCAATGGAAACAAGCTGTGGGAAAGGACTAATTGAGGTAATCATGATTTGAATTAAAATCTAATCCGACTATGCGAACAAAATGTAAATCGCCTAGCTAGTGCATGCTCCATCCCACCCACCAAGTTTTAACCTGTTCGCATGTCGGTTCAGAAGTAATGAGTGAAGGTGACGAACAGATCGGAAGAACGGAGAGACAGAGAGACAGATGACTTGTAGAGAGCATGCTTATTCGCTGCTAATGCTAAAAATGCAGGTGCACTTTACGTTGACATGAGCGTTTATCAGAATGAATACGGTAATCCCTCTCTGTTTCCAGGTGGGGGTGGCACTGAACGGCTGATTTAGTCAAAAGATAGTGGGGGAGGTGGGGGCTTTTCTAGATGTTGTGTTAGTGTGTGCGGTGTTTTGTTGTTGTTGTAAGTTTGTTTTGTTGGAAGCTATGTGGGAGGAAAAATACTCCCATGACCCAGTACCAGGGTATCCACATGCGGAGGATTTCGAAATGTCTTCTTAGGCAGCGAGAAAATTCAAGGAATTTCCTCCCCCCCCCCCCCCCCAAAAAAAAGGGGGGGTCCTATATGCCCTATGGGTGATACTACTGATGTTAATCTGGTTGCTAATCTACAGCACTGTAACATTCACCAGTACACATGTCATTAAACAGTGATTGACTACCCATAACTCATTTGGACTGTAAACACTAGTAGATACGCCGGGTGCCAGGGAAATAGGTCACTAAGGGACATGTGAAAAGAGGGCAACCAATTTACGATCACTCATTCAGTAGAAAGGTTAGTTTGTGTAGATTAGTTCTTCATTGAGGACAGTTGGCCTTGTTATTAGTGCTCTGAAATCCTAGTATCTTCATATGGTGAGTGCCCCGGGGAGGCTGGTTCTTGGGTGTGGTTGAGGCGACGCTATGATTAAAGGCAAGGCTGATGAACGTGCACATTCAAAGAAATGCATCAACACATGTGACACCTTGCCACATATTTCAAATTTGCCAGAGCTTCCAATTCAGAAAACCCTGTGAAATTAGCTTGTGGACATTAGTTGACATGGTATTTATTGCGCTCCCAGCTCATCTCCTTAGCAGTTGCCCCTAGTACTTCAGTGGCATCACCAAGGGGGCAGGGGAGCTCTGTTGCCCTCAAAATACCATGTCCCCCCCCCGCCCACCCCCCACCCCCAGGATGAGATTGTTGTTTTTTCGAAAAATATTCTGTAGTCATGCTTACGACTGCCATTTTGATTATAGTTTTCCGGGCGAAACAAAGAAATTATTCACAGGAAGGCATAATTGTGCCACAATTTGGCCTCGATGCTCTAAAAGTTAACAGATTTGTGCTCGCACATGTACCTATTGGTGGAAATTTCTGTCCCCGCTGCTCTCCCGTCATCGTCGCAACTCTATGGAATTTCTGGCCTATTGTGGCCCCCGAACTCATACCATAGCTTCGAAGTGAATTTATACAATCAAGGTCAATTCTCTTGAACCTGAGACGACAATCAACCTCTTTCCGATTACTAACCTCTTAGCCTCCGGTTCGATTCTTCCTTCCTCCATATGTGGGGGAACCAATGTGCGATTTTGACTTCAGTAGCCTAGGCTATCGACCTGCTTGTTTGTTCATCGCATGTTTTCTCCAGGTAGCTGCTACTCGGAAGTCCCTGGCTCTCATGGGCATTCGTCATTATCATGGTTAGGACAGCTAGAGCTAAAGCTAGCTAACTTATGTCCCAAATTTTTTTTTTTTTTTTTTTTGGTGACACTCCTTTTTTTTTCACACTTGGAGCAACCAATCATTGTAATTCTGGCCAAAAGGTTTAAAAAAAGTTTGGGGCAGCGATAAGACTGAGGTCTGAAAAAATTCAAATTTTCCACTGATTACAACTTGGCGATCAAAAAATGCCCAGGTCGAGGCTTATTAAAGTACAATGTCAACCTAAAACGCCCGGGAGAGATCATTTCCAGCATCTGGGGGGCTTGCACAACCAACAAATTTTTCACTGTTTTGCTCCGTGCCACCTATGGTGGCGCTCTGCTTAGATAGTAATTCTGTGCCCCCCTGAAATTGTCTGTGTCCTGGGCCTCTTTTGTCTCACAGTAAATGAAAAGTCGGATGATGCTACTGGTTACTTCATCTTATTGGGCTGTTTCACAACCCCCCCATATTACCATCATAATCGACACAGAACCTATTCTATTTTGCTCATTGGCTATGATCAAGTCTTCTTCTAAATCGTCTCCACTGATGATAAAGGATTTTATACACGGGTTTCTATACAAACGTATCCTAGCTGTAGCCCAAAAACCTGGGTACTATAAACCTGTGTCCCCTATTCCAAAATCGTGTATAAATGTGGGTAAACATGGGTGGCAATTAGTCCAGCAGTGAGAGGCCCTCACCAAGGTGTCTGTTAGTATGTGCTTCTAGTTATTGGTTAGCCATTTTCGTTTCCATTTTACAGCACCTGCATGTCAATTACAATACCTTATGGATTGAATTTTCCAGCACAATGTTTTTAAGCTGCCATGTTCAGTTCGGCTACTCAGGCCTGGATATATTGATGGATCCGTGTGGCTGTAACTCCTTTATTCATACGGATAACACACCTAAGCACAGTCTGAAAAATAATGTGAGATGTTATGTTGCTGTGTGATACATTTTTTGATTCCTTGACTTCAGTCAGGAATTCTATGCAGTCATGACGGTATGTGTTGGCATGTATTGTATGTATGTGACGCCTGGCTTGCTCATAGATAACCTAACCCCCCCTGGATGGATGAAGCTCATACCGGTATGTGGGTTCCCCATGATGAGTACATGACAGGGTTTCCGGCTGTCATGGAAACCCTTGAAAAGTCATGAATTTGGCAATTAAAAATTCAGGCCTGGATATCAGTTGCTCAATTTCATTGCGAGCCGCTGAGTCATGGAACTTTGCATGAAAAGTTTATATTGCCTACTTCCTCACGCTGTTGGATTGTTTTTGCGTTGACTCTTTTTTTAGATGTTCGCAGTTGAAAATTCTGTGCGAGATTCATAGAAAAGGTCATGGAAATCCTATATTTTGTCATGAAAACGTCATGGCAAAAACCATGGAAAAGGTAATGACATTTATTGCCCAGAAATTCTGTCAAGAACCCTGACAATTATCCCTATTGTTCTGTGGGGTCCGGTTCAAAGTCATCCTGAGTCATTAGAGTCAAAAGTCCTGAAAATCTTGTGAGAGGATAAATATTCCAGAACGCTTGTCCAATCAAGTTGAAAATATTGTGTGTAGCTTTCCTATGGGGAGTACAAAGAACCCTATTGTTTTGGTGCAGACCATGGGTCATTTTTGGGGGAAAATGGAAATAGTTACAAAAAAATTAATATTCTGGCAATTTCAGCTTTTGAAGAGCATTAAACTTGACCCCACCTGGATGAAATGAAGCCACATGCAATATCTGGGATGTAGCTCATACTGGTGTACGTCCCATAATGAACTACATGATTCCTATTACCTTATCAAAGGTAATCTGAGGTTAACAAACTTCAAGTGGATCTAAGTGAGGCAGTCAAATAATCACTGAGCCACTCGGCTCTCGCGTTTCTACCATGAGAAAATACATGATTGATCATCCATAGTTCCATACCCCATCCCCATATTGGGGGCCAGATATGCAATCTGGGAAATGTGACCCCTTCCCCCCCTTCCCCCCCCCCATTGCCCAACAACCTTGCATACACAACAGTTTTATATCACTCATATGTTTATATGGGTGCCTATTCAGAACTGAAATGACAAAGGCTCATTTCATAATTTGTCAAATCTAATCTCTTTTATTGTGCTACGTTATCTGCATATGGATCCCTTTTCATTTTCTTCCGAACAGAAATAACCTCAATGTTTTCTTTTCTGCAGCATATGTTTTCAAGATAAGGAAGGCCCTGGTTCTACTCCACCATATGAATGTCACCAACCTTTAACCACTATGGTTGGACAATACAATGCATCCAAACTGCCTATGCAACAACACTAGCTGTGAGGCACAAGATCAAATTTTCTGTGTTTTGCTTCATCCTGTCTGCGGGCCTCCAGGAAAATAATTATTCAAGGAAACCTGATTTCCCGAAGCCAAGCAAGTATTTCTATCTGTCTGCAATTCACTCTTCTTAGATTACCGTGGGGATCATGAACAATATATCTCTGGGCTGCTCTTCACTCTGTGCGAATTTCAGAATGTGTGAACCAGATCACTTACTTGATCCTGCAGAATGTTTGTCATATTGGGATCATGGCAGCCGTTTGAAATCACTTCACTTCCTCTCAACAGATCATAGTCCCTGCTAGCGATAAATCTGGCTTGGTGCTTTTGGTAACTCGAGAAGTTCCCTTCTACCTATTATTCATTACCAAGTCTAGTCTACTCCTCAGCCCATCTTCTTCTACATGCCACCCAGTCTGTTTAGGCCTATATAACTAAGCCACTTTAGCCATTTCTAACATATCTCAATGGACACCCCACGCAGCTAATTATTTAAATAATCGCCTTAGTCACCATCAATTCATAATAATATTATTATATATATATATAATATTTGTATACAACTTTGCTTCCTGGCAAAGTCCGAAAAATGCATACTGTTCCTAATAATTGTATTGACCATTTCCTGTTGTCTCAACTTTTTTTCCTGGAATTTCGTGTTTTCTTGTTTTTTTTTCCTGCTCTTCAGGTACTATAGCTACTGTGACCATATGGTCTCATTCATATTGAAACAAATGAAATGGCTTAATTGTGTCTGCCCTCGTTAAGTGGTTTTTTTTTTTTTCAAAAGCCTGGAACATTTGGTGTTCGTTACGAATACTAACCTTCCTATATTTATGCTCATCATAACATTGAAGGCTTGTCAAATTGCCTCAGGCAAATTGCTTTTAGGTCTGTTTGCTATGGCCTCTTGTGGCAATAGTGGAATCAATACAAGTTAATGCAAGCCATCATGGCGCTATCATTACCTTGTATGTTATATATTTTATATGCTTGATCTCATATCCATATGTTCCAGTTTGAGTTTTCTCTACTGGAAAAAAAAGCAAAAACATTATATTGTATAGTTTGTTGTTGTACCACTTTCAAGCTGAACTGCTAATCTAAATGGAAAGTTATGCTCAGGTTGATGAAAAGAATTTGAGTCTATATTGAGAAGAAATAGGTACAAAAATTATAATAGCTTTTTCACGTACAATGGCCACAAACGGGATCCAAAGCACTTAACAGGCGATAATTGTTACAGCTAAAATACAATACATCTGCGAAGCATTTTACTGGACTTCACTTTCTTAATGCACAATAATATCTGGAAAATGGTCTACATTTCTTCTCTCTTGATACCCAGCGCAATAATCTTCCAGTATATGTTTCAAATACAATGGACCCATAGGCATACAGTCAGTTACGGGAAGGGTTGGTATTTTGTAGGGAACTTTGAGGATCTTGCCCAAATTCCATTGTCGCTGAAAGCACAGAACTATGTACAAAGTGACAGCCCCATGTTCATTAGGGTTTTATTCATAAGGTCCGTTGTCATAAGGCGTGTCCTCTTAAGGACTTGTGTTTTTCAATAATGGCATGTTATTCATAATGCCGAAAAGGTTCTGTGTAAGTTCCATAGGTCAATATTCATATTCACAAAAACGTCCGATATTCATAATAAGAAAAACGGTCCTTATTCATAATAGTGAAAAAAGGGTCCGATGTTCATAATAGGAAAAGAGGGTCCGTTTTTCATTATGAGAGAAAAGGTCGCAAGGTGAGCTGTGAAGTGAGCACATATTAGTAGAGTAAGAGTGAGCTTGGTGAAGTGGGCAACATAATAGCAGCGAGGGTGAGCTGGTGAAGTGTAAGCATGCAACATATTAGCAGGGTAGCGTGAGCTTGGTGAAAGTTGAGCAACTATTAGCAGGGTAGGATGAGCTGGTGAGTGACAACATATTAGCAGTGTGGGATGAGCTGGTGAAGTGAGCAACATATTAGTGGGGTGACTGGTGACGTGAGCAACATATAGCAGGGTAGGATGAGCTGGTGAAGTGCCGCAACATATTAGCAGTGCGTGGGATGAGCTGGTGAAGGTGAGCAACGTCTAGCTTTAGCAGGGTAGTGCGAGCTGGTGAAGTGAGCAACATAATAGCAGCGTAGTTTAGCTGTAAGTGGAGCACAGTATTCGCAGGGTAGGATTAGCTGGGTAAGTGAGCACATTCAGCATGTGGGATGAGCTGGTGAAGTGACAACGTATTAGCAGGGTAGTGCGAGCTGGTGAAGTGAGCAAAATAATATGCAGCGTAGGTGAGCCTGTAAAGTGAGCAACACGATTAGCAGGGTGGGGTGAGCTGGTGAAGTGAGCACATATTAGCAGGGTAGTGTGAGCTGGTGATTGAGCACATATTAGCATGGTAGGTGCGCTGGTGAAGTGAGGGCAACATATTAGCAGGGTAATAGGTGAGCGGTGAATTAGCAACATATTAGCGCTCGGGTAGGGTGGGCTGGTGAAGTGAGCAACATATAAGCAGGGTGGGGTGAGCTGGTGAAGTGAGCACATATTAGCAGATTAGAGTGAGACTGCTGAGTGAGCAACATTAGCAGCTAGGTGGGGTGAGCTGTGAAGTGAGCAATATATAGCAGCGTAGGTGAGCTGTGAAGTGAGCATATATTAGCAGCCGTAAGTGAGCTGCTGAAGTGAGCACCATATTAGCAGATTAGATGAACTAGTGAAGTGAGCAACATATTAGCAGGGTAGGTAGGGTGAGTAGTGAAGTGGAGCAAGATTTTAGCAGCATAGGTGGCTTAGTGAAAGTGAGCAATAGATCAGCAGCATAGATAGGGTGAGATGGTGAAGTAAGCAATATTAGCAGGGTAGGGGAGCTAGTGATGAAGTGGAAGCAATAGATCAGCAGCATAGATAGGGTGAGATGGTGAAGTAAGCAGATTAGCAGCGTAGGTGAGCTAGTGATTGAAGTGAGCAACATATATAACATAGGGGGAGAATGGCAACATTTTAGCTGCTAGGGTGAGCTAGGAGTTAGCAACTATTAACAGCATAGGTAACTAGTGAGGTGAACAACATATTAGCAGGGAAGGGTGAGCTGGTACAGTGGGAGGCAGATCAGATCAGTCCTAGGAGCTCAGCACTCTACAAACCATTGATTGCGAGATCGAAGCCCGTTGGAAGCCCGAGGATTTTCCGCAGTGCTGTTGGACAAAGAATGTCTCATGAAAGTCTCACGTTACCCCTGTGTAAAAGTGGGTACTTGTGATGAGCTAACTTGTGAAGAGTAGCGAGCACCATGAGTGGCTGATCCTTGAGATGGGAAGTCGCCCAGGGGACACGATGAAGTGACATACTGAAAATGTGTGCGATCGGGAGAGAGGAGGGAGGAAACGAGCAAGCGGTGACGGGATGTTCTGTTAGGGGCTGTAAAGTAAATAATGATTAGCGGAGGTAAATATCTGTAAAGCGCTTTAAGCAAGTCTTCGACCCCGGAAACGCTATATAAGAACAAGATATTATGATTACAGAGTGATTGCAACATATTAGCAGCATGGGGTTGAGCTGGTGGATAGTGAGAAAAACTCCATCAGTCGGAGGAAGCCTGTTACGTTATAGTTAATGATATGATAATCCTATTGTGTCAAAGTCATAGGAGTACACGGGCCCCCTCTCGACTTACATATATTGTGCAAAACATTGAATTGAATTGCGTTCTGAAAGAGTGCTTACAGTTTAAAAATAGGCCGTTCATGATTGAGGGCTGTTAATTTTGGGGCATTGCACACTTACAAAACCGTATGCAGTCTGACAGTGTGAGTATGTTCGGGTGTATGTGATGCCGAGCTTGTTTATCGAAACATGATTAACCGCACTACATTAGATGGATTAGGGCTCATACTTGGTATATGGTTTCCCGATAAGGGGTACTCGATCCATTGCTGTGGGGTAGAGTCCAAGGATCAGTTGCATGGTCAAAAGAGTCACTGTCTGGAAAGATGTGAACAGGATAAGTCCAGAACTTAGTTTGGAATTACTGTGTCATCTGTGGTCCACCAGTAGGTCACAAAAAAGTAAAAGTTAAGCCCTTTCGCCTTTCTGTTCCTATCAGAATTTTCTGTTGGGATTGGTTCAAGGTCATTAGATCCACTGCTAGAATGCACTCTGGCTGACTCTGATATGGGCTCTAGGTACGAGTTTCATGGGGGGTGTACGTGTCAGGTAGAGTTGTCCTATGGACATTCACTTGCCATTCGCTGATACCAAAAATGCTTCAGGGTATCTATTTTCTTGTTATTGCAGGTGTTCCGATAATGCCACTCTGGAGGTGATGAATGAGGATCGATGGACTGCCGGACAGTAAATCACCACGCAACGATATCGAATTCTCCCGCTACAAGAGATACTTCGCTCTGCCCTCTGGATGGGGGCGCCCTCACCTGACCTACAACGTCAGTCACTACTCCAGGACGATGGCTCTCTCGTTCGGGAATAGATTTCGCTCTCAGTCAGTGCTTTTAAGGTGAATATAACCCATGTTCACTCCCTCTCAGCAATAACTGCACTATCAATCCGGACCAAGGCAATAATCAGCAAAGGCAACATACCGTATAATCGGGTAATAACGGCCGGGGGGGGGGGGGCATTTCATTTTCAGAGAGGGGGGAAATTATGTAGGGTATTTTCTGAGGCAAAAATATAATTTTGCGGTAATTTTGCTACACTGTGTTAGGCTACGACTTCCCAATACTTACATTTTTGTACAGCCTGTTCAAGGACTAATCTTCAGACTAATCCTTTTATTTTACTTGGTGCAATATGCTTCCTAACTAACCTTCAATGGATGTCCCAAAAAGGGGGTGGGGGGGCGCATTAATCAGAGGGGGGCGCTTTAACAGATATCGGTATACATAACTGATCCACATAATGTTGCTGACCTAAAAAGGAAGCCCATAGCCGAGTGGGAGAACTTTCTTGCAAAGACATGATGCAAACATTTTTTGCCGAGTGGACTGCCCTTTCTCTCAGATCTCCCCAGCGACCAACTCATTTCGTTGCCCATCAAGTTCAAAGTAAAGGAAAAGGTTTCTCTGCTAGAGGCTGTAACATATCCCCTCACCTGGAGAGAATAAATGTAAGGATCTCCTGTCTATCATGTTGATCGAGGCCTGAAGGTGAGAAAAAGATTATTTATTGATGTTTGAGTATTCTGGTGACCAAATATTGCCAGTCTAATATGCTGTGGGGAGAGGTGTTAGTCCCTGCAATTCACCCCCCCCTTTTTTTTTCCCACCAATCTTAATACTTGTGACTAGATTGTTGCTCATGATTTCATTTTGAGCGCTAAAACTGCAAGATTAGTACGAATGACACTATGCATTTTTTTATTGTGGCAAAATCAAGCAAGGCCATCCCATAAACTTCCGTGATTGTGGTATAATTCATGCAATCCCCATCCCCCCCCCCCCCCAATCTTAATACTTGTTTGACGAATTGTTTGCCATGATTTCATTTTGGGGAGAGTAACGCAAGAGATAGTAAGAATGACATGCACTAATGCATCTTGTGAAAATCAAGCATAGGCCATCAATCAATCCTTATTTGGTCCAATTCAAGTTTTCATCACAGCATGTTTGTGTATTATTCTACTATTCTGGCAGTTTGGAATTCAACATCAAATGAACTGACACGCACAGTCACTTAGCGCTTGTATGTATAAGCGTATGTATGTCTGTTGTGTGTGTGTCACATTTTCATGTGAGGCATGATTTCTCAAGAACTGTCCGACTGCTACCAATGAAGTTCTGTTTTTGTCTGCTTTGCATAATCATGCAAGAATTAAAACCTGTTGGATTGACCTAAAATTTTATAGATATGATCTTTCTTCAGTCCCCGAGAAATGTTAACAAACAATCAGGAATCAATTCGTGAAAACACAACAGCGGACCTCAGTGTGTTCGATCATATTCCAAGTCTTCAAGTCCAGGCAAACGAAATGTTGTGGGCACGCTATCAGGAGGTGTACGCAATTGATCAACTTCAAAGATACATATATCTTACAGTATGAAGTAACAAATATTTTTTGGTTCCACTTCAAAGGAGATGTCAAGGTCTAAAGAGGCGAAATCCATGGATCTGTTGAGGTTTGTGAATCCGTAGTTCCTAATACTAACCCATATTGCAATATTGCACCTTGTGTCGCACGGTCACCCTTTAGGCCAGTACCATCACAACCTAGGTTGTCCCAGTGCCACTCAACTGAACACTGTCGGCTGATATTAAGTGACGGGTTGTTCCGCCCCCGCCATAACTAGTAGATAGGCGTTTAGCATTGCCAAAAAGGCAACCCTGCTCTGTGGTCAGGACATGTCATCAACTACTGTGCCTTGTAGAGACCTGCTGCCTGGGGACCCACCATCCTCGCCCAGACCTCTGAAATGTTTGAACCTCTGGGCGGTACGTTCGCTCTGAGCACTTCCAGCACTCTGGGAGCTTGTGCCCACATCTTGGTACATGTGGAGGCTGACTTTGTTGGTCAATGTTTTTCAATATGAGAAGCAGTGGCGTACCCAAGAGAGGGGGTATTGACCCAAGGGAGGGGTTTGACCCAAGTTACAATATATTTTAATCACACAACTTTTTTGCAGTTCAGTAGAGCTTTTGCAGCGTCTTTAGCAAATACTGTAGCAGCATGTGTCAAGTGCCTAACTTGTACTTAATTTGCCATATGGGGGGTGAGTCCATTTTAATGGCGCCTTCCCTGGGCCATCTTCCGACCTCAAACCCCCCCCCCCCCCCCCCCACCCCCCAGACAAATCTCTAAAATAAGCCCTATAACTTTTTTGACCAGCTCAAAGTCATTCAATTCAGTAGAGGTCAAATTCTGAAGGGCATATGTTGTATAATAACGTTGGAGGACTTAGACATTCTATGTCAAATTCAAATTACGGCAAATAATGTTGCAGCTGTGAGAGATATAGTACCCTGTTTGTTTGAGCTATTTGAAGGCCCTTAAACGCTGGTTGGAATAATTACACTCGCTCTGGCTGACTTATTCACAATCCTCATTCAAGCCGAATAATTTTACTCTGCCCCAGCAAATGCCTTTTTCATTCTTTAAAAGTTATCAGCGAACCCTTAGTAATAATTTGTCAAATTACTACGCAAATCTCTGTAAACCACTCAGCCACTTACCGGCACCTAGTTTTCTGGTTTCATACATTTTCTGTTTCATCACTGACAACAAGAAGCGCAGTTTTTGCACGTTGTGATTTCTGTTTTTGGCATTGGGCATATGTTCTGGACTTTGATTTGCGGCATATTGAGTGCTCAAGAGATGAGGTAACAAAATAACATTTGTCGTATGATGATTTGCTCATACTAGATGATAATTCTGGGTTTTTTTTAAACATCGGCTGACCGTGCTTAGACCTGCGATGAACCCATAACACAAAACACTGGTGGATGCATTTATGTCTGACCAATGTGTGTACAAACTAACTATTTTTTGATTCCTTGACCTAAGTCGGCGGAATCTATGCAGTCACGTCGTGTGTGTATGTGTGTATGTGTGTGTGTGTGTGTGTGTGTGTGACGCCCAGCTTGTAAACTCGATAACTTGATCAGGTCTGAGTCGATCAGGCTCATACTTAGTATGTGTGTTCCCCATGTTGAGTACATGAACCCTATTGTTTTGGGGTCAGGTCAGAGGTCATCTGAGGTCACTAGAGGTCAAAGTCTGAAAACTTGTAAACACGATAAGTCCAGAATGGTTGGTCCGATCGAGTTGAAATTCGGTGTACAGCTTTCTTATGGGGAGTACAGGAACCCTATTGTTTTTGGTTTAGGTCGGAAGTGAATTTTGTTCGAAAATAGGAAATTTGTGAAAATTTGATATTTTAGCCAATTTTGGCTTGTGAACACGATAACTCAACCCACCTGGATGGATGAAGCTCATACTTGGTATGTGTGTTCCCCATGATGAATACATGAACCCTATTGTTTTGGGGTCAGGTCAGAGAGGTCATTTGAGGTCACTAGAGGTCAAAGTCTGAAAACCTTGTAAACACGATAAGTCCAGAATGGTTGGTCCGATCAAGTTGAAATTAGGTATATAGCTTTCTTATAGGGAGTACAGGAACCCTATGTTTTTGGTTGCAGCAGGCCCGATGAATTTTGGTCGAAAATAGAAAATTTGTGAAAATTCGATATTTTGGCCAATTTTGGCTTGTAAACACGATAACTCGACCCCACCCGGATGGATGAAGCTCATACTTGGTATGTGTGTTCCCCATGTTGAGTACATAAACCCTATTGTTTTGGGGTCAGGTCAGAGGTCATCTGAGGTCACTAGAGGTCAAAGTCTGAAAACCTTGTGAACACGATAAGTCCAGAATGGTTGGTCCGATCAAGTTGAAATTAGGTATATAGCTTTCTTATAGGGAGTACAGGAACCCTATTGTTTTTGGTTCAGGTCGGGATTGAATTTTGGTCGAAAATAGAAAATTTGTGAAAATTGGATATTTTAGCCAATTTTGGCTTGTAAACACGATAACCTCACCACCCGGATGGATGAAGCTCATACTTGGTATGTGTGTTCCCCATGATGAGTACATGAACCCTATTGTTTTGGGGTCAGGTCAGAGGTCACCAGAGGTTAAAGTCTGAAAACCTTGTAAACACGATAAGTCCGGATTGGTTGATCGATCAAGTTGAAATTGGTGTACAGCTTTCTTATGGGGAGTACAGGACCCTATTGTTTTTGGTTCAGGTCGGGGTGAATTTGGTTCGAAAATAGGAAATTTGTGAAAATTGGATATTTTAGCCAATTTTGGCTTGTAAACACGATAACTCGACCCCACCTGGATGGATGAAGCTTATACTTGTATGTGTGTTTCTCGCGATGAAGTAAATGAGCCCCTATTGTTTTGGGGTCAGGTCAGAGGTCACCAGAGGTCACAGTCCTGAAACCTCGTAACATGTAAGTCCAGAACGGTTGGGGTCTGATCAGGTTGAAATTAGTGTGTAGCTTCCTTATGGGGAGTACAGGACCCTATTGTTTTTGGTTCAGGTCGGGGTGAATTTTGGTCGAAAATAGAAAATTTGTGAAAATTGGATATTTTAGCCAATTTTGGCTTGTAAACACGATAACTCGACCCCACCTGGATGGATGAAGCTCATACTTGGTATGTGTGTTCCCCATGATGAGTACATGAACCCTATTGTTTTGGGGTCAGTCAGAGGTCATCTGAGGTCACTAGAGGTCAAAGTCTGAAAACCTTGAAATTTAGTGTGTAGCTTTCTTACCAAGGTACAGGAACCCTATTAGTTGGTTTTGAAAGATAGGAAATTTGTCAGACGTTATGTGACCCATAATGAGTGGTACAATCTCCCATTTGTCCGTGTGTCTGGCTATAGGTTGACAGAAACCGTCAAGGAATCACTAAGCCTTTTGGCTTTCTGGTTACAAAGTGTTGTGCGCATGCCAAGTCACAAGAAATCTGTAAAAAAATATTCGCAAAATGAAACCTACTTGGACAAAGGTGTTAATTGGTATGTCTGGAGAGGGATCCCTACAGTGTAAAAGGTGAAGGTTGATGGACTTCAATCAGCTATAGTGAGCCATCATGTGAAATGTTGCTCCTCTCGCAGCAATGGCTGTCCATCTATTTCTTCATGTTTCATTATTCTACATTATGTCCAAAATAAGCATTTACAACTATTCCTGTTATAGCAATCAGAAAGGAATTACCCAAATAAGGTACAATATGTGGTTGGAACCTCTGCACCATTGGTACTGTGATTTACGATCATTTATATGTGTTCACTAGAATCTTCAGGAAAAACACTTGTTGCGTTTCCTATCATGTGGGGTTTGAGGTCAGGATTGATGGAGAGGGTATGATTCAAGGGCTTGTAGATGTGAAATAATAATATTGATAATCAAATGAAATGCTATATAGCACTTTACATATTGAAATCTCAAACGTGCTTTACAAGACAATGCTGAATGCATAAACACAGTGCCCTACTATATGATACATAACAAGTATCAACAACTGAAAATATGATGTTGAGGCCATCATTTGAAGTTTGTGTATGTTTATTGTGCAAGATTGCAAAAGCATCTCATCATGCAATAATATAATAGACATACGCAGGCAGGTAAACCGCCAACAGGTGTATCCCTGCAGAAAGTACCTTTGTGGAACACATTTAGAGAAAGCACATCAAACCAGGTCCATTTGACCTCGTGTGATTGAAAATGACCTTGCTGTTGTTCTGTAGCCCACATCTTCCAAGTTTCATCTCAAATACAACAAAGTTAGACGAATCGCAAAAATTATGCAAGTTTGGACCTCCCATGACCTCCAAATGACCTTCCAACGTTGTTTAGAGAGGACTAACATCAGTACACATCTACCAAGTTTCAAATCTGAAAAATTGGAAAAATTGCCAAAAGACCTCCAGTGACCTTGAATTTTTTCGGTATCTTTTTTCCCACTCACCAAGTTTTGTGTATTTTTGCATAAAACCTGCAGCATGGGGAGTAGACATGCAGTAATGGCCACTTTCAAACCATCCAAGATTTTACTAGGGCAGACGTGTGAACCTAGTTTCAGATCATTGGATAAAGTGTTGAAGTTTGGTATTTAAGTATTTGACTAAATCACCACAATAGAACAAAAAAACATAAGCAGTGTGCCTATAGCCTCCCTAATTTCTCTGCTCAAGTCAATGGACCGAACCTTTAAGGTCATAAACTCCACATGGGAACATCTCATTGATTGGGTTCCGCCTGAGACTTTCACCACGCAATAATACTTTCTGTGTTGCCGATCCTGTAGTTAGTTGTCTTTTAACTTCTGATGCTGTAGTTGACAACCTTTGAATGGCAACCTTTTCCCCCGCCTCTTCCATCTTTGATCATGTCAGGTGATCATAGTATGACCAAGAACAGAGGGTTCATTAGTTATGGCCTGGGAAGACATTATCACCCCTCAGCAATGGATACATGGGGGCGAGAGGGGGGGAGTCTGGTGACCCACGGGGAATTGTTGCCCTTCACATGGGACTGCTCTCCCAAAGGTCATGAACAGATGATTGGAATAACCAACAAAGATAACACTCATGGTGCACTCTCACCAGGTATAGGCCTCTTGTAAGTACAGCCATGAAATTACATCTATCAATGAGGAATGTGGAAATGACAAAATGACAGTTTTCAATTTGCCTCTGTGCAAAAAAAGCAATTTGAAGAGGAATATACCTCCCCCCCCACACAAACAACAAGAGAGGATTCAGATGGTATAGTCTTCACTGATGGATCGTGGTTGCCCATGTGTGTATTTGTGTATGTGAAACTGTGACATTTTTGCTCCCTCAGGCCATGGCGGGAGAGCTATTGGGATCCAGCATGTCCTATCTATTTATTTATTCTTTTATTTTATCCATCTAGCGATCAACAATTCATTCGAATTGCTTCTCCTTTTACATCCATTAGATTACCCCGTACCCCGCCGTGACACTTTTGATTTACCATAGAGAGGTTTCGGGGTGTTCAAAAAGTTGAGGGCAAAGGTCATCTGGAGCTAATTTTGGCCATTTTGTGGGAATATGCGAAATGCTCTCCTCCCCTATTCAAATCAGATGATTAGGGAAGTTGGTCAGTATTATTCAGGACCAACGCTACATAGAGAGTGTCAAGGATTTGAGATCAGAGGTCATCTAGGGTCATCTTGAGAGTCCATGAACGAAATGCTCCTTCCACACAAGTATCGGATGGAAATGATAGTCAATGACACCAACCATTGACGATTGATAAGGGCTTTTTGGGAATATGAAGTCAGGTCATCTAGGGCCATTTCAGCCGTTTTGTTAAAAAAGTCAAGTGGCTTCTACTCCTCCTATAGAGTAGCTTGAATGATCATGAAAGTGGTCAGTATTGTCATTAACCAATTGATATGAGTCATTCATGAATATGAGGAAAAAGGGAAATCTAGGGATCAATCTTGGCTATTTTGTCTGAAGCGTCCGGCGGTGTCTACTCCTACCGATTGGATGGATGAACATGAAGTTTGTCAGCATCATCATTGATCAAAGCTGCAAAGGGGTGTTGATGAATTGGAGGTCAAAGGTCATCCACAGTTAAGCTTCGGCCATTTTGTTTGGTCATGCAGTTTCTTTTCCTTCTCAGAATAAATCAATAAAGTTGG
The DNA here is from genome assembly GCA_026419785.1 of Sclerodactyla briareus. NCBI lineage: Eukaryota > Metazoa > Echinodermata > Holothuroidea > Dendrochirotida > Sclerodactylidae > Sclerodactyla > Sclerodactyla briareus. Next base: position 633,112 of record JAODTK010001666.1, on the reverse strand, counting down.
GCAGTATCATTATTGACCAAAAAATGTACATATGGGGTTTTCATGAACTGCGCTCCCAACTCAGCTATTAGCTCATCTAATTAGCAGTTGCCTAGTAACTCCATCTAAACAGTACTTATTGATATCCTTCAGAAAATTCTGTGCGAAGTGATTATTCCACGTAAAATCCGTATAAATCCTTATAATCCAGGTATTGGGTCCGGAAATCGTGAACGATAACATAGGAAAGTCGAGACAAAAGATAGAAGACTGCTCGATGGAGTTACTAGGGCAACTGTTAATTAGATGCACTTAAAAGGTGAGTATGGTCGCTAGTTTCTACCCAAACCAGTAAGTTTTGGGGATTTTGGGGTCAATGATCATCTATAGGGCCACTGAAATTCACGATCATGAGAGTGAACAGGAACCATGGATTTGCCAATTTATGGGAAATTGTGAAAAATCCTCACCACCAACACGGAATAGTTTGCAGAAAGTGAGGGAATATCACCTACACAAGTCCTGACAGCGTGTCCAGTATTTAGCTCGTTTGTCTTGTTGTTACATTTAGCACAGCATGTACAACAATTATGGCCACTCACATTGACTTACAGGATACAACTTATTGAGGACACCTTGGTCATCCCCACAAACACTTCCAATGTTCCAATGGAGTTCTTGCATTGACACTGTGATCAACGCTGACTTGTTCAAGATCGACGATTCGGGATGAAGGATGCTGGGATTAGCATAGACCTACAGTAGGCTAATCCAATTCGCTAAATGAATGGACTTGGTCCACTATACGACCAGATAATTAACAGCTCCAGCAATGATTCTATCACGTTCGAAACAAGATTCAGGGCATATGACTTTCTTTGCAAATTGTTACAAAATCGAGAACAAAGTTATCATTTGGCAGCACGACGTTAGTTTTGGGCTACTCGTAGTTGTATGTGCGGCGCTGTGGCACTGAATGAATGGTATTTGTTGTCTGTGTTGTGGGTTCTTGTGAAGCCACAACGTGCGGAATAACAGTACATTGTATCAACATGCGATATATTAGAAAACTACCATTTGGTACAAAATGTATCAATGGAAAGTGTAAACTTGAAGATGGAGAATCGCAGACAGATATGGAAAGTTGGAAACGAGCAGTATGTGAAATTTTGGAAGGAGGAAAATTGGAGGCCCTGTTTGACTGGTTCAAGCGCCTTCTAACATACGAGAACAATTCAAAAGTTTGTTAGTTTTTCAGCATATCATTGACACAGTGTTACGTATGAGGTGTTACAGGGAGTTTGGGTCCAAGGGTCATCTGGGGTCAATTCTGGCTATTTTGTATGAATGGTCCTAGGGGCTTCACAAGTTTGTGGAGGAGAGGGTCTTCTGTGTCTAGATATTATGGATCAAAACACGTGTATCTACGGAAGCCTGGGACATTAAACCTTAAGACCCCCAGGGATTTCCTTGAAAATGGTACTGTTGCTTGCGTGGGCCCTCAGCACAGAGATTGGAGCAGAGCAAGAGACAAAAACGAGGGGTAGGCAACTTTGCAAGTGTCGTCTGCGTGATTACCCTCCCCCCCCCACCGCCCCCCACATACCACAAAGAGGCATAGTGCCTTATTCCGTGTGCCGGGTGTGAAGGAATTGCAGCTGACAAAGAGGTTTGCAGTAGCCAGGTCGGCACCCTTGCTGGGCTTTTAATAAGTTCGATTCCTCTGATCTGCAAAGGACCATAAAAAAGGAGGAAACGCCAGTAAATCTGACTGGGATAGATGTATAGCATGCACTAATTATGTTGACTACAGATCTTGTGATTTTTACATCGGGCAATATTTCAAAAGCCAGTATGACTAAACTGGTGTTGCATTGTGGTCACAAGGGGGGAGATCTGGAATGTACAAATATGTTCAGGCAATTTTCGATGTTACCGATGAATGCAGCTACATTTACGGTGTTAATTCATTTACTAAATTCTATGAGGTTTATGAAGATGCGGACAAGTCCTGACATTTCAGAGGACTTATGACGGCGATGCAGACATTTCGATCATTTCTTTTCTTTGAATACCAACACAACGACAACCGTCCATTCGATGGCCGTGGTGGGGTCCTGGCCCATGCCTTCTATCCTTTCCATGAAGCCCGTGCCGGGGATATCCATTTCGATGACAGCGAGAATTGTTCCTACGATCTGCGAGGTATATCTAATGTTCATTCAACTCGACGAGGCTCGAAAGAGACCCGGCCCCTTCCTCTCACCCCCTTGGAGTAGCCCCGGGCGTATTACTCTATCATTATCTCAGCATCTTATGGGCAGATGCCTCTATTCATGAGTTTTTGTGGGTAATTGGAGACATTGGCAGTAATTGCAAATGATGTATGGTTCACCTAAGATATCCCACACAATATATATAACTTATGCTTCTGAACCATTTTTTTAAGATCATATGGATTGTACTCACTGTATCAGGCAGTCACTCGTGTGTAGCTAATACAATTAGCATGATATTGGTTTTTGTGTATGGCTGGGATTCCATAGATGCCTAGATGCGTATGTGAAAAATCACCAATTTACGTGAAATGAGCGGGGGCTAGAGTCTGAATATGTCCTAATTAGTTTGCAAGGATAGGATAGTGGTTCCACAGTGGCAAAACACTTGAAATAAATATAGACAAACCAACACCGAATAGGCGAAATTAAGCATCATGTACCGATGCGTATAGGGATGCATATCACCACGAAACAATTCTATGGAATGTCTTCCTTAAAAAGCCAATCAACGAAAATATGCATGGACTGCTGCATTTTTATGGTCTTTTCGCATAAAACTCGTTTTCGAAATATGTGATTTTCACATCCAGCCCGGACATGCATACGCATCTATGGAATCCCAGCCTATTTCTCTTAGATGGCCTTGCAAGCATGAGGAAACTCATACGGTATTTTGCCACTTACACAGGGTCAATAGCTGCCTGCTCTGTGTATACTTTCCATTACTAAATTTAAAAGTTTATGAAGATGCGACAATCCTGACATTTCAGAGGACTTATGACGGCGATAGTTGATAGTTTGCTTCTCCGTTACAATATTTTGACAGAGAGTCAAGAGGATTTGAACTCTCTTTTCCTGTAGAACTGTATTGAGACATTGGAATATTTCCAATTTCCTGCTGGCTTTTATCAGGCACTCACACAGTTTTAATATTAATCAATAAAGTAGAAATTATGAATAAAAAAAAAGGAGAACATGGGACCCTGGGAACATTGAATCCTGGGAACATCCGGTACACCCCGGTGGAGAAAACTGGTCAATGGTGGCTCACTGTAGGAATGAGATGCAGGGGAATCAGGAATGAAACAAAGTCTTGACACAAGACTGAGTGGCAACGCATCACAACTGACAGATTTACAGAACAGCCTGCAGTCCTGTTCAACGCTGGGTATGGCATATTAAAGACGCATAATACTCTGTCAGCGACTGGTGAAGAAGTGATGGCAATGGTCACATGACGGTATTCATGCTAACCCCCTCCTCCTCTACAGCATATAGAGTGTCGTCAGTCAAACCGAGATGATAAACATGGTGCCAAACAAAAACGATTTTGTCATTCACATGTAGTAGTCCTGCATTTGAGCAGAGCCAATCAACCCAATGCATGGAAGTGGGGTGAGGTTTTCATCCCGCAGATGTTTACATCGTCTGTTTTTTTTTTCTTTTTGTGTGTTTTATGTCTGGGTGGTGGTGTTAGGTAATTATCTGTGATCAGGTCAAGTATTCAAATAATCGTTGAAACAGCTGGTTTCATCAGAATGTCAGCTGTTCCTTCACATGTAACCTGCCTTTCATTTCATTCCGGCCCTGACGAGGGGGAAATACCAGCAGAGTCCTGTTTCAAGTGATTTCCCAGGAGAGCCATCATTTTTTTCTTCCTCAAAATAAGAGTCGAATTTTCTTATCTATACTTGCTTGTGAAGTTGAATGCAACATTCATAAATACCGTGTGACGTATCTGATATATATATTTTAGTGTGTGACAGTCATAACCAGCCTAAATGCTGTTCTAAACACTGGCTGTCCGAATGAGGATGTAAGAGTGCCATGGAATGACTTGCCATACGTGTGTCTGCAAAGAAAAATGCCCCACCAGCAGTGAGCAGTTTGATGCCGTATGGAGGAACACCATATAAGATGCGTGAGTTTCACAGTGCATGCATGCTTACACAGTCCACATGACCTTATTGGATTGCTATACTACAAACTTCATTTTTTTACAAAAGCAGGCTTCCTGGTACCTCACCATACCCTCATCAACCTCAGTGCCATTTTGGGCCCAATTTGCCCGGGCTAGCGATTATTCCATTTATTTCCAACTTTACTGGATTTTCCTCCCCTATGGGCCCTATCTATCTGCCTATCTTACTGACATGTTCCAGTACAAGACTACCAGATACACCCTAAGGTGCGAATCTACCCTCAATCTAATTATTTCCAATTACCGATCCACGTTCGAGCGTAAGCTTGCTGTACATGGCCCCAAATTGTGGAGTGATGAGATTCCTCTGTCAGTGAAATCGGTACACTCTCTTCAAGGTTTCCAGTCATTGTTAAGAACTCACCTCTTCAGGTGTCCTTTCATCACCATCAGGCTTTTTTGTAAGGCGCATTGAAGGTTGTCATGGATCAATATCTGCACAAAATTTGGTATCCCGGGGGTTTTTTGATCAGCGACTGCGTAAGTTGTATTCAGTGTACTTGAACAACTGAATAGGAGATATTCCAATATGGCCCCAAATTTATTGGATTATTTTGATGGTTGATCTAATAATACTGGGAAAAGATCCCTAAAGTCCCCTTATAATTGTTTTATAAAATCTTCAGGGCACCTAACAACCCAATAAAATACCGAAAGGTTGAATTTTTCCAAGAATGATGAGCTAAACTTCGCAGAATTAGCAGCGCAGCTGCAGGCTTAGTAACAACAAGCACCATGAATGTTTGAAAAAAAGCTGATGGCCTTTGAGATACAAGAATTATTTAAATTTAGTTATATCTGGCTCGAATTCACTAATTAGCTTTAGAACATATCAGTGAAATGATTTTCTGGTGGGTGTGAGGATTGGCCTTAATACCAGAAAAGAAGAGCTGTTCGATCGCACAATATTTTAACGTTCGTATTCGGAGGAGAAATCATAACCATTGTGGTTATTCAACTAAATATAGCATTCCATTGTGTTGGCTAATGTGATCCCCTATACCACCTGTGCTTGACAGGGTCAACTAAAGATCATGTTATCGGTATCAGCATTGCTTCAGATATTCATCCATGACACCTTTAAAATAATTTCTTTAGATGATGCGCCATATAAACTTCTCGAACTTGACCTCCAAAAGGTTGATTGCAATTGTGGTCTGATGATGCATGTGTCATCACACATGTGTGAACACAGGGTACGTGAAGCTCTACCAACATTGTTTTGCACAAATTTGAAATAATAAAAAGTGATTCATGCCAGTAAGAAATTAGTCAGTGAAACCCAATTATAGCGTATAACAAAATATCCCACTAGCCTGTTATCTGGAAGGGGGGCCCCCGTGTATGCCCGGCACATCAATTGATCACTTATACGGGGTGGACCTCTGTATATATATATGTCTACAAGGGACAATTACCTCTGTACAGTTATCACAGCAGGTCGGCAGGGGATCAATGTCCAGGGGGGCTATTGGTCTTGTGGGGGACTGCAGATAAAAATTATCTGGTCATAACATGCCCTGGAATAATATGTGTGGGCAGTAATTGCCCGGATGGGAATTGGCCTCAGGGAGAATTGTCCAGCCATGGTATATACTGTTAATTCAAAGTTCAATTCAGTTTTCGTTTAGATACTTTATTTATATACTGTAGTAATCTATTGTATGACTGATATGAAAATGGAAAAAAAAAATGATATTATTAGGTCAGAATTGGTATTGTGTGGATTGGTCCCTGTGGCAAAACAATATATTTGTTACGGCTGGCCTTATTTTCTTTAAAACTTTGCGGACTGATCACCATTTTCTGTAATTTTGACTGAAGTTCTTCTTGTGGATGAGGTATCGAAAAATGGCATTCATTTCAATTTCATTGTCAACTCGACATGGTGCACATTTCACAATTGCAAAATAACGATAACAGATGCTCAACATTGTTGCTCTCAAAGATATCAGCATCGGCATGTTAATTCATTCTTTTGGCCTATTTCTGCCTTGGGTTCATGTATACCACCTGTGCTCTGATGTTCAAAGCTCTGATTCCACTAACGTGGGGATATCACTGGTGGCGATTATTCATCACTGGTTTTCCAGTTTTCAGAGGGACTCTGCTCATCCTGATGCTAAAAAAGCCCAGAAAGAACGAATAGAGCATAACTTTTAGACTACGAATCCAAGAGTTGCATGGGACAATATAAGGGCTATTACTCATTACCGAGAGACGAGGAGAACTCCAAACACTGATGACATTACTTTGCCTGATAAACTGAACAAGTTTTATGCACGTTTCGATAAGACAATTGACTCCATTCAATACAAGACAAATAGCAATGGGACAACAACACCACTCTATATCAATGAACACTCTGTGAAGGACAGAAATTCCAGCGACTGAATGAACGGAAATCCGCTGGTCCTGATGGCATTACTCCCAAACTTATGAAGATAGTGCCGGGCAGCTCGCTGGTCTATACACCAACATCTTCAACTGGTCTCTGAATACTTTGTGTATTGCCCCAGTCTTTCAAAGGGCTACGATTACCCTGTTCCTAAAGAGCGATGCATCTGTTTGAATGACTATCGTCCAGTGGCCCTAACTTCAGTACCCATTAAAGTATTCCAAAGTTTTGTATTACCATTTTTAAAAAGTCTCCTACCTGCTAACTTCGACCTATACCAATTTGCCTATCGTGCCAACAGGTATGTTGAAGATGCCATTTCAATTTGGATGCACGAAACTCTATTCACCTAAAGGAAATGTTCTTATGCCAGGGTTCTATTCATCGATTAAAGTTCCGCCTCCAGCACCATCGTGCCATCACGGTTACATTTGAAATTACGGGATGACCTTAATCTCCCCACTGCTTTTTGTGACTGGATCCTAGACTTTCTTCTTGGTCGCAAACAATGTGTCAAAATTGGCAATACCATTTCAGAATCGATAGTACTGAATACGGGTACCCCCCAGGGATGCGCGCTTTCTCCGATGTTTTACTCTTTGTTTACATATGATTGTGCCGCCACCGATTTGAACTCGAGGGTCATCAAGTTTGCGGACGATACCACTGTTACTTGATTAATTACTAATGGGGATGAAAGCGGCTACCGCAACGAAGTGAGCAGATTAGTGAGCTGGTGTAAGGAAAACAATCTGATTCTGAACATTAGTAAAACAAAGAAATTAATCATGGACTTCAGACGTAATAAAAGCACAATGGGTCCTCTCATTATCGATGGAGTGGTGATGGAGCAGGTGAACACATTCAAGTTGTTGGGTACATTTAGTACGGACAATTTATCATGGAACATTAATACTGAAGAAATACTGAAAAAAGGACGTCATCGACTGTTCTTTTTACGTGTTCTTAATCTATGGGTCAGTGTCAATGTTTTGACAAATTTTATCCTGCAATTATTGAAACATTCTAACATTATTCTAACATTTTAGTCTGGTTTAGTCGGGTACGTCAGTGTGACCTCCAGAAATTGCAAGCAGTATTTAGGAATGCTGAGCGTATTATTGGTACAGGCCTTCCATCTCTCCACTCTCTGTACCAGGAGCGTGCCCTCAAGAAAGTTGACCATGTACTGAACGATAACTCACATCCTGCTCATCAGTACTTCCAGTTCTTGCTCTCTGGTAAAAGGCTGCGTGCATTCAAGGGATTAAAGAGGCTCATAAATAGTCATTATCCTGATCTCGTAAAGATATACAATACATATAATGCCCGCTGATTGGTGCTAGTCTTGCCGTCAGTTTTAGCTACTGCTTCTTATTGGTGGTATATTTGTATAGTTTCGCTACACTTTTCAACTTCTACCCCTTTATACACTTTTACATGCTTTACCTGGCTGAATAATTATCTATCTATCTATCTATCTATCTATCTATCTAGCTATCTATCTATTATCTATCTATCTATCTATCTATCTATCTATCTATCTATCTATCTCGCTCTCCATCCATCCATCCATCCATCCATCCTCCATCCATCCATCCATCCATCCATCCATCTAATAACGCATAGGAGCCTATCAACCATCTGACACGTACCCCTCACAAATAATGCTCAGTAAACTTTGGTAGAAAGTTTTACAATGACCAATCCACATGTCTAGTTCATAATATAGCATTCTTTTGAAGAAATCAGATTGCAGATTTATCCTTTTTTTACAGGGAACTTGGGATCATCAAATAACATTGATTTGTGAACGTGTCCATTATGGGCCACCTAGCAACAACGACCCTGTGTTGTATTCTGTAGCTTAGGTTGGCTAAAGGCCGTTAGGGTGATTACAAAAAATCTGCAAACTACGTTAACCTTCTGTGACTGGTTTCAGGATTTTCCAGCAAAATTACACTTTTATTGTCGAGACTCCTAATGATGACATGGAAGATGTATCCCGGCAGCATATAAGCAGTGGTCAAGTGTTAATAAAATAGTTCCATGATTCAAATGCACTGCAGTATGCAGTGACGGTCAACTATTATTCTATAACATAGACTTTGTGCTCTTTTTATTGTGTGGCATATAAGAGCTGTTTTTTCATTATATCATATTCTCTTGTTTGTGTACACAAATCATAGCGAAATATCAAAAGAAGGCTGAGGATTTGATTTCCCTCATTGTGGGATGGCAAATTTTGAAGCAAAGTGCATAAGTTAGGGAAGGTGGGGAGTTCCTTTAACACTCAAAAATTCAATTGGCCACTTGTGACATAATTTACTTATCTACGCATAAAAAAACACTCAAAAGCCTGTTCTTTTGATGAAGCATGTTTATTGCCTTGCACCCCTCCACCCTATTCCAGGAGAAACTATCAGTAATGGACCACAAATGACCCCTGAAAAACCCTTGACCTCACATTCGTGGACACTCGTGGTATATCCACTATGCAACGATACTAGGGACAACTATGTGAAGAAGTCAAATCCCATATGTAGGAGCAGAGGCATTTCGTATATTTCACAAATAGCTGAAACTGACCCATAGATGACCCTTGATCCACTTCCCCTGAAAATCCCATAATACAACACCCTTCAAAATGACTTACCAAAATCACAATCACCGAATTGAGCTTGTGGACTAGAAATTTTGACCATTGACTTGATTTACTAAATTAACCCTTTGAGATCAAAATTAAACCCTGAAAGATGATCTCTGACCAAATACCTAAACACCCATGTTCACTACCTAAATGACTAACGTTACCAACTATGGAGGAAATGTCAACTTGATTTGTGGAAGGAGAGCATTTGCCCTCTTCTTTTTTTCCCCGAGCCGGTTCCACACTAGTTGCAGGATTGGTTGCCCTTGTTGCGTTGTCCTCCACATGCACTGTTATGGGCTTCCTGAAGCCTTCTCTGCAGTCCTCCATCCATAATCATCTCATTCTCATTCCCTTTACCTCTTCTCTTTGATTCCTCCATCCTAGCTCCCTCCTGGTTTTATGCTTATTCTTCGAACCATTTAACACACTTTTCCTTCTGAGCATCCTCTCCTGTTGCTTCGCCTATCCTTCCTCCTCCTCCCCCATGGTCCCTACCCTCTGCTCCCATACAAGGGGTGCTGGTCCCGTACAACTGTTCTGAAGTTTGAATTTCAGCTTTCTTTCCCTCTCGCATATCTCCGCACTATTTACACCTTCCAATTCTCTCCACTTCATACCTGCTGCAACTCTGGGCTCTGACTGCATATTCCTGATCCCTTACCCCTCACTCGATCACTCTTACTACTTCCAGGTACTTGAACTGAATGAATGACCTGCTTTAGATAGTGTTTTTGTCCTTGATTGTTGTCTGTACCTCTCCAGGTGCTTACCATTACTTCACGTCTTTGTTGTGTTTACTTTTCATCCCTTTTATTCATTTCCTTCGGCTACCACCTCCACTACTTTCTCTTAGCCCCCTCTTTAACTATCTCCAGATTTGTTTTCACTTCTATGCTCTCTACCAACCAGGGTCGATTGCCCCAGGATCCAGTCTCATAGCGAATTTTCACAGAATGGCCGACACTGACCCATACGTGACCTTTGACCCCATTTTTTTACACCCTAATACCACTTCACTTGGTCATTTAATGTTCCAGCGTCATCAAGGATCCATATGAAGTATTAGGAGGGGGGTAATGGTTTAATATTTCCTCATGTTTGGTCATTCAACAGGTGTTCCAGCTTTCAGGCTTTGCTGAACCATGAGATCGTCCCGTTCTTTACAAAGCAATCTTTAGTATCCGTACATCACTTTGCTCCACCCAGAGATGATGGCTGATCTTTCTCATGTTTGGTTGCTGTTGCTGATCATGAGATCAGCAACAGTCTAGGCCTCTTTCACAGTGGCATCTTCCTCATTCAAATATCACCTATTGCAACAGTATATCTCTACAAATTGAATCTATTTATCAATATAAATACTCGCCATGACCGTCTCCCTTGCTCACACTACAACTGTAAAATCAGTATCGTGTCTTCCCCTGTGTGTGTTTGCTTTTTGGTTTCCTTCATGCCCTCACCACATTAAAATGGTATAATGTGGTGGGTGTGTGTGCATGTTGTTTTCTGTAATCAGTGTGTATGTGTGCGTTTGTGGATCCAGTAAAACGGGGACACACACGGGATTCTTTTCACGTAACTTGGGTTACGCCGCGAACCGGGGATATCCCCGTTTGTTTGTCCCCGTTCCATAGGAAAACGCCCCACAAAAAAAACGGAATGTGGGATATCCCCGTTTGTTTGTCCCCGTTCCATAGGAAAACGCCCCACAAAAAAAACGGAATGGGGATATCCAATCCCATCCCCCCCCCCCCGGTTCCCTATGTCCCTAAAACTGCTTAAATGATACTGTAGGTGGTAGGGGTACCCCTATGTAGTTTTTGCACTGTGTCCCCATTTTCCATAGGTGAAAGATCAATGTCCCGTTTTTGTGTCCCTTTAGGGCACCCCTACCAAGTTATGTGTGAGCGACACATCTTGTATGCAGTTGCCCCAGTGTGGTGTTATATGTGGGGTTCAAATGTATATGTTCATAATATGTATGAACGAAGGTACCAGGCTAGAAAAGTATCTACTCATTTCCTCATTCCTCTACTTCCTCTAATTGCTTTTTAAAGATGACATTATATATTTGATAAGGATTTATATGTTCCCATCATGGCACTGTCGTTTCCTGTTAACAAAATATTACAAGGACAATAGAAAATAAACTTGAAACATGAACTTTTATCAATACCGTACTATACACATTTGATCCACTGACTGGTTGATCATTCTCATGTTTTTGATCATCACAGTTTTTATCTTGTGCTGTTCTGCCCATGAAATCTGCCATAGCCTGGGCCTCCTTCACAGCGACATCTTGGGTACTGTCATGTACCCTATTCACTTCAGGTCAAGGACAACTAATATCCAACTCCACCCTGATGACATTCTGGGCATTGAGTCTCTATATGGTAAGATTGTATTACACTTGCTTCTGTACAAGGCAGTGGGGTCCCTAGCTTGTCAAACACATCCACCCCACTGGACACAAGTGGAGGAATTACCATAAATATTTTCTTCGAATGTGTATATTTATATACATTCATATATACCAATGTAAATATTTGTATATATATGTATATGTATATATATATATTTATATATACTATGTATATTATATACATATATATAATTCTTGGGTACCACCATGTACCCTATTAAGATTATAGTTTATATCTTGTATCAATGCAGTGCCTCTTCACACGACTAGCGAATTAATCCCCTGGGTATTGGTAACCTGATGAAGACCTGCAATTGTCGGCACCACCCAGGGTGCACATTCACTCCGGGCCTAAACTAACCCCTGGCAGGCCAAGAGCGGCGCTACTCCTTACCCGCAGGTACCCACTTTTACAAGCGGGTAGCGTGAGACATTTGAGGAGACATGCCTTGTCTAACAGCACTGCGGAAAAGCCCTCTGGCCTTCACTGGGATTTGAACTCGCAATGCATTATCTTACGTCCGGAGCTCCACAAAATCCCGACTGAGCTAAGCCGCCTCCTCACTTCAGGTCAAGGACAACTAATATCCAACTCCACCCCGACGACATTCTGGGCATCGAGTCTCTATATGGTAAGATTGTAATCTACTGCGCATACTCAACTTACCCATTCTGCAAACATTGCACACTAATTTACCACAATCTAGCAACCTTGAAATTTTAAAGCACCCCATCTGGGTAGATTGGGGTGCAATGTTGCAATATGGGTAAGTATTCATAGCTCACAGATTCACAATCCAAAATTATTTTGTGGATTACCCTTGCTTCTGTACAAGGCATCGGGGTTCCTGACTTCAAACATCCCATCCCATCCCCACCCCACAGGACACAAGTAAGAGCAAATGACCATAAATATTTCCTTTGAATGTTACTAGTTACTCCTTTGCTGTTTTTTCATTTTCACGAACATTGAACCATTCTGCATCCATGAACCCATGAATTGCCTCAGACAACCCAGACAAGCCTTGCTGTGATCTTGGTATGATATGATAATGATATGACATGATATGATATATATTTATTCAGCCAATATTAAAATATGAACATTGAAACATTGGTAATTACAGCATTCCACGAGCTCCCTAAAACAATAAGTACAATACAACGATAAAAACAATAAGACAGTGAGAATACTAAATACGTAAAAGTTAAGACAACAAAAACTGTACAGCGGGGTGTAAGTTATGAATTAAACAATTTAACAGACGCTGGAAAGAAACTATTGGTGAAATGCCTGTTACCTCTAAAGGGAGCAAGTCTGCGATATAATACTGACGTGCTGGATGAAAAGCATCATTCATTATTTTTTGCGTCTTGCTTTCGGTTCGGCTGACATAGATCAATTCAAGCGAAGGAAGGCTAGTGCCAATGATCCTTTCTGCAGATCTGATCATAGAAGACAATTTGTTAAGATCTGCCTGTGCAACACTACCAAGACCAACAGTAATAGAAGATTGAGAACGCTCTCGATTACCGCCCGATAAAAATTGATCAAATGTGCTGTGAATTACACCACCGTAGGTGATTTTAATGAGGTGATGAAAAGGGAGGGGGAAGTGAAACTGATTTCCACAGTTATTCTGCTGAGCCTCTCCATTCTCTATCATTCTAGCCTATCACCTACCACATCTATTGACCATGTATAGTCGTTGTATTTACTGGTGTAGTTAATATTGCAGAGTGCGGATTTATAGAGTTTCCTTCTGAGAAATCTTTGAAAGCATTCTAATTATCGTCAGTCCAAAATCTGATATATTGCCTCGATCCCTTAAATAATAATATTGAGTGCTCATATAGTGCTTTCCAACGATGTTAGACATTCTCAAAGCGTTCACAGATATTACTCCAATCATGGAATCGGTACGCTCTCTCTGACAATTCTATAGAGTTTGCTGCTATCGATATGTGTGATTGTACTCAAATCCCTCACAGGTCCCCAATTATCATTGGGATAAGGGGGGTTCAATTAGACTGCTGGACAGTTGTAGGTATTATTCTGAATCTTGTACCAATATCAAATACACATGGCAGGAAAGTGGTCTGGGCCGATAGCACAAGCTGACTTCAATTTTGCACTCGTGCATCGAACAACCAACCAACCATATATATATCATTTCCTGTTACACATCGCATTGCAATTGCTAATTCCAATGCCTGATTAATGTCAAATTTGTAACAAGGTGAAAAGGCACAACTTTTTCTCATTCAATCAGCCCCAATTACCGAAATGTGGATTGTAGGGTAGTACGTCTTGGGTTAAGGCTCTCACAACTCGGCAAACCCTCTTCAGTGATGATTGCTAACAAGCATTCTCTCCATTCCTACTTCATCTATAAAGCAATACTGAGAGCAACTATCACATTTTTTTTTATTACATACTGCATGCAGTTAAGCCGTCCATGTATTGACCCTGCATATAGTCACGCTATGAGTGCATTTGATTCAATAACCCTCATGCTTGCTACTCCTCCTGCGGTGTATGGTGGCTCATGATGAAACTTGGTCACAATGATCACTGAGTGAAGGGTCATCCGGGCTGTTCAGGAATTTGAGGTCAAAGGTCATCTAGGGGTCAATTTCGGCCATTTGCGAAAAACTGCAAAATACTTCTCCTACAGTTCAAATCGGATTTTCATGAACTTGGTCAGTATTCTCGGTGACCAATGTTTCATATGGGGTGTCAGGAATTTGAGGTCAAGGGTCATCTAGGGGTCATTTTGGCCGAAAAAGGTGATTTTTGTGGTAAAACAACAAAAAGCTTTCTTCTCCCACAGGATTGAATTGGATGATCATGATAGTTGGTCAGTATTATCATTGACCAATGGTAATACTTTGTACCATTGGTACAAAGTATTTGGGATCAAATCCATTTATCAGGAATTTGAGGTCAAAGGTCATCTAGGGGTCAATTTTGGCCATTTGGTTCAAATGGTCAAGTGGCTTCTTCTCCTTTGGGACAGATCAGACTACCAAGAAAGTTGGTAAGTATAATCATTGACCAGTGGTACTCATGGGGTGTTCAGGAATTTGAGGTCAAAGGTCATCTAGGGGTCAATTTTGGCCATTTTGTTCAAACGGTCAAGCGGCTTCTCCTACAGTCAAATCGGATGCTCATGCGATGGTCAGTATAGTGGTGACTAATATTACATACTAGTTCAGGAATTTGAGGTCAAAGGTCATCTAGGGGTCATTTTGGGCGAAAAGCTCATTTTTTGGGTCAAACAAACAAAACGCTTCTCCTCCAGAGATCTCGGATTGGATGACCATGATAGTTGTTCAATATTATCATTGTCCAATGGTACATACAGGGTGTCCAGGAATTTGAGGTCAAGGTCATCTAGGGGTCAATTTTGGCCATTTTGTTCAAACGGTCAAGCGGCTTCTTCTCCTATGGGACAGATCGGACGATCATAAAAAAAATTTTTGGGCAGATGATCATTGACCAGTGTTACTTATGTGGTGTTCAGGAATTAGAGGTCAAAGGTCATCTAGAGGTCAATTTTGGCCATTTGGTTCAAATGGTCAAGCTGCTCTTTCCTACAGAATAGATTGGATGATCATGAAAGTTGGTCAGTGTAATCATTGACCAGTGATACATATGGAGTGTTCAGGAATTTGAGGTCAAAGGTCATCTAGGCGTCAATTTTGGCCATTTGGTTCAAATGGTCAAGCATGATTCTCCTATGGGACAGATCAGACTACCAAGAAAGTTGGTAAGTATAATCATTGACCAGTGGTACTTATGGGGTGTTCAGGAATTAGAGGTCAAAGGTCATCTAGGGGTCAATTTTAGCCATTTTGTTCAAACGGTCAAGCAGCTTCTTCTGCTATGGGACAGATAGACGATCATTGAAGTTGGTCAGTTTAATCATTGAGCCCAGTAAATATGGGGTGTTCAGCAGTTTGAGGTATAAAATAATCCTTCCACAAGGTATGACATGTCAATACAAAATCAGTTGTGATGCACATTGGAATGACCATAAAAAAAAAAACACATTTACTTGTAATAGCATACTATTGGTACTGATATATTGGCAGGGTGAGCTACTGTGCCATTGGCACTCTTGTTCACTATTTGCAAGATATTTTCTCGAATGCTGATGGGATCCTGCAACTCCGGAAATGTTGCCCTCTCATTCCTCTTGCATTTTTAGATACTCTCACTAATTCCTCTATGTTTTCCAAAATAACTCTGAGCTAATGGACGGGGAATCTTGAAAGGATTGCTTCCAGACTGGCTCACTATCAAGAATATTTCCCCTAATTTATGTGTCACCGGGAGATGAGGATGTTTCCCCGATGTATGTGTCACAAAAAAGAACAGAGATTTGCTTCCTAATTGATGTGTTTCAGCGGGAGGACTAAGGGTGTTCCCCCTAATTATGTGGATTGGTGATCATGACTTCTTTTACTAATGAAGTTCTTAATAATTTATTTGTAATGCAGGAACTAAGGTTATTCTCTTTAATTTTTGTGTGATGAGGGGACTTAGCACATTACAGTTCTTCCGGCTTGTAATGGTGGGAAACCTATGAAAACCTGGCAATTTTAGAGGAATATGCAGGAACCCAGACTTTTCGTTCAACTGCCTACATATATGGATTTAGGGGAAAAAATCGACTTCAATGTAAATTTTGCTGAAATTCGTCCTATAACAGAGGAAATAAGCCCGAAATAATGGTTTCATCTGTAAGCTTCTGAGCGTTCAAAACAAAACGCTTACTCCCCGAATCTCCTCGCAATGCCAATTGTTCTACTAGTATTGTTTCATCAACGAAAATCGAAATCCTGGCTAGCTACATACGTTTACTGATTTTTTTTCTATCGTGCAATATTTTAATGAACAGTCCTGTGAAGATACTGATATATTTTCTATGTTGAGTAAACTAAAAGTAGTGTTGCTATTTACATAAAGCATTAACAGACAATACGATATGTGAATGAATTCATAGCCGCTGGCATGGCAATCATAGGCTAGGTTTAATACTCTTTTCCGTGTACAGATTAGCGCAATCTGCTTCCTACTCAGTCTTCTCAGCGAATCGCAAAATTAAAAACAGCACTCTAAGAAAGGACCCTGTTAATGAAATGACATGCAGCCTATTTTTTTGTACTGACGAATTGTTGTGGAGAATTTCTCAAAAAAATTGAGATATCATGAATACTGTTGGTTCTGAGTAGCTGAAGTCTATGTAAGAGAAAAAATCTGACTGACAGCAGAGACAAAGGAAATGGCTTCCCGCTCGAATTGACGTGCAAATTTCAGGCTTTGCAGCCGTGCTGTGAGACCGCGTATGTTGCCTATACTGTATATACACCACCGGCACCCTCAACGTTAACGTAGTGTGCAGGCGATACACAGTACAGTATGTATTGTCGGCCTCATGCAGCGCGGGCAGCAGGCGTCTACGATGTGTGGCCTGGCGCAGTGTAGGCTGTTTGTGCATAGTGGATCACTGGAAACAGAGTGTAGGGAGGAAGTCGAGTTGCTGCAATACCGGCAGCAGTGGCCACTTGAAAATTAGGCTCCGAGTTGAGCGACCAATGTTTAGGGGATATATATATTAATGAAAAAACTGAACTACCAACGCTGTGAAATTCTTATTCCTATCTACACTGCCAAAAAAAACCCAGTTTTAGCGACAATATAGTGAGGATTAGAAAGTATGCCTGATATGTCATGAAAACTGGGTTCCCAGTAGGTTGGCCAAACCGCATGAAGGTCAAATTTCTCCATCCGAGAAAGTTGTGAAACATGTCCGCCTGCTCAAGCCAAATGAACTGTAACAATATTCTCCCTTATTTATGTGTATTGGAGAGACTGGGGGTATTTTCTCTTATTTGTATGTTGCTTAGAGGGACTAAGATTATTCTCTCTCATTTATGTATACCAGAAAGTAAAAAGTAAGTAAAAACAACTTCTGGCTCAAATTGACGGTTCCTAGCATCCCTATCATCTGTATCTTATTCGCACTTGTGATATTTGAAACACACGCTTTGCCATGGGAGTGTTATGAACACACACTGTTATATAGAATATCTACATGGAGTGTTATTAACACACACTGTTATATAGAATATCTACATGGAGTGTGATCAACAACACACTGTCATATGGACTATCCACATGGGAGTGTTATTAACACACACTGTATATAGAATATTACATGGGAGTGTATTAACACACAATGTTATATAGAATATCTACATGGGAGTGTTATGAACACACACTGTTATATAGAAATCTACATGGAAGTGTTATTAACACACATGTTATATAGAAATCTAATGGGAGTGTTATTAACACACACTGTTATATAGAATATTACATGGGAGTGTTATTAACACACAATGTTATATAGAATATCTACATGGGAGTGTTATTAACACACACTGTTATATAGAATATTACATGGGAGTGTTATTACACACACTGTTATATAGAATATCTACATGGGAGTGTATTAACACACACTTTATATAGACTATCTACATGGGAGTGTTATTAACACACACTTGTATATGGACTATCTACATGGGAGTGTTATTAACACACTGTTATATAGAATATCTAAATGGGAGTGTTATTAACACACACTGTTATATTGAATATCTACATGGGAGTGTTATTAACACACACTGTTATATTGAATATCTACATGGGAGTGTTATTAACACACACTGTTATATAGAATATCTACATGGGAGTGTTATTAACACACCTGTTATATAGACTATCTACATGGGAGTGTTATTAACACACACTGTTATATAGACTATCTACATGGGAGTGTTATAACACACACTGTTATATAGAATATCTACATGGGAGTGTTATTAACACACACTGTTATATAGAATATCTACATGGGAGTGTTATTAACACACAATGTTATATAGAATATCTACATGGGAGTGTTATTAACA
Source organism: Sclerodactyla briareus (assembly GCA_026419785.1). Lineage (NCBI taxonomy): Eukaryota > Metazoa > Echinodermata > Holothuroidea > Dendrochirotida > Sclerodactylidae > Sclerodactyla > Sclerodactyla briareus. Next base: position 614,410 of record JAODTK010001666.1, on the reverse strand, counting down.
CACTGTTATATAGAATATCTACATGGGAGTGTTATTAACACACACTGTTATATAGAATATTACATGGGAGTGTTATTAGCCCTTATCATGCTGCAGGCGCCAAAGTCGCCCAGTGAGGGGCTTACAACCAAATTTCAAAATCTATATCTCAGCCAAATAGGATGCCTTGAATTCAAACTCACTCTTACCTTCTATTGCGATGTTGTCATGGTAGACGGGACGGAGGGTTGTTTCATCTTATACGTCACTGTGGCCACTCATGCAGACAAAATGGAGGCCAAATGAAGCCCGCCCTCAATTTAATTCAGCATGATAAGGTTAACACACATGTTATATTAGATAATACATGGGAGGTATTAACACAACACTTTAGGTATCTATACAGCTCCACCCATCCAAACTAGAGTGCCCCAGAAAAACTGGGAGCCTAAATGCTTATTCAACCTCCGGGTAACAAAGCAGACCCTGCTCCTATGACAACGACAGTGAACGGGGAGGGTATATCTGGAGACATAAAAACCATTTACCTAAGTAATAAGAACATCCATCAACAGCTGTATTGGGTGAAAAACTGGTTTCAATTCATTACTTGAGCAATACTAGAGAAAAAAAAAAAACGAGCTGATCAAGCCATCCCTCCCCCTTTCATTCTATTTTGGAAATAATGCTATCAATTTTGAAAGTTGTCATCTATTAAGGTGTATGGAAATCAGTGAGAAAGCAGTGAGATATTGTAGATGAGATGAATGTGAAGAGCAATGGCCATTCCAAGTATTTGGATTATTGTGTTTTCTGCAATTTGGGGAATATTTCTAAAGTTTTTTTGCTAGTGGGATGGTATGGATTGTCAAATACACTGTACAGGAGACATCGGTGCATATATACCTGTGTCCCCCTATATAATGGTCATAGAACTACAGAAATACAACCATTTCTGACCCGCTAGTGGATTGGTTAACAACATCATAGCAATTGCACTGAAAGTCTGTTATTCTGTTGTTTTGTGTTGAGTGGTTAGTGTTGACGTGTGTTTGTATAGTGTTGAATGACGTGTGTTAGTACGGTTAGATGAAACACAAGGACATTTCCAAATCCATTCGTCCTGGGTGTGATCATGAAACAAAACTTTCCCTCCGTTAAGTCTATCTAGACGACCCCATCCTAAAACCACCTCGATCTTCTCTGTTGAAGTCAAATCATCATGTTTTGTAAACAGTTTTTTTTGTACCGCACAGAAAAGGGGGCATATTTAAAAAACAGGAACCACCCCAATGTGGAGGTTTTAGCATGTTTGCCGTATTGAATTATTTAGCTATTTCAATTTTATCATTTTATTTGCACTTTTCATAATCCAAGGGACAGGAATAGGTATTAACATGGGAATGGATCAAAAATATTTTTTTAAATTGTGGTGAACAAAATTGAGGAATTTTATCCCAGTCTATAGTTTATTTGTGAAAGAGTTTTAAAAAGTACATGTTTTACATGACTTATTATTATTACGACAAACACACCATTCCCCATCAATGGGAGGGCTCTTCTCCCGGCACCTCCTCCACCACAACATTCAACCCCCATATCTAACCCCCATATCTCACACCTATCTCACCCCCTTACCCCTTTACCCCTCTACCCCGTACCCCCCTCTACCCCCTTACCCTCGTATTCACCCCCCCAAAAATCCCTCAACCATCATATATAATTTGCATTAGCTGATTGTGTCATTACTGGCAGAATCGTCTTGGCCTGAAATTTGATTGGAGGTTCTGCTTCCTAATGTATGGTGAATACTCCGAAGTACCCAAAATATCAAGTCATATTCATTGACCCCAATCGTTTTCTTTCAAGCACGTTCAACTGATGTAAATATGTTACGCTGAATAATATGGGTAAGGGATGGTAACCTACTGATATCTATCTATACTTCACCCCACTACCAAATTCATATGCAATAGTTATACATGTCGTCTATCCGATTGATGACAAAGTTCAGAAATTATTTTTAAAATTTTGTCTCCACCGAAGGAATGGGTGACCACGACACACGTATTGCGGGACAAAGACAGCCCGGAGCGATGCGAATAATCCTGGTGATGGGCCCCAACCTTTGTGGCGAGAGTATGGATGCTAGTCAGCAAGGACCAAAGGGGGGGAGGAACTGATTATACTGAAAGGTAGACCCATGATTCATAGGGCAGAATAAATGTAGTGTAGGCAGGGAACACCCGCGGGGGATATGGATGTATTATAGCCACTACTAAGAGGAACTGATCATACTCAAAGGTAGGGCCTATCATACGCCAACCAATTCACGTTATGCTCTGGGGGAAGAGCATAAAGTGCTGTTATAGTCTATTGGAAGCTGCGTAGATGCTTTCTACAACACTATTTAAAATGGTGGTGTTCAGCTATGCTGGCATGCAGAGTCGTCCAGCAACCACACTTTAGGAAATTGGTGGCAGTCTTTCAGAATAAAATTACATTACATTGAACCTGACCCTTACTGTATTGGCTTTTTTGGTCACATACCAACATTGGCTCTCCCATTGACCCTTTACATTAAATTGACCTTTTTTGGGTGCTGGATGAATCTGCGGATTATTTTGCTAGGCGGAGAGCCTGAAGGTTTGAAAGGTTTGGAATAATCTGTTCGGTTGGTAGCAGGTCAGGGAAACCTGTTTGAGCCCTATAAACAGATAATAGTTTTGAAAATGGTATAAAAGTTGGTCATTTCCACCAAAATCAAATACTCATGCTTCCCAACATGCCAAATAGATTTCCTGTGATTTGCGGAAATGACAATCAAAGACACAGTATTTCATCAGAAAATAGACTGCAATTCAATTGGGGGTGTAAGGATGAACAGGAAACAGATATTACTGCAATATCCAGTATGAGCTTGAAAATTGTGAATGGCCTGGATTCATAATTATTTTCAGTGAATTATTTCCGATGGAAATGGTTTTATCAACAAAAACTGTATTTTACAAGGCACTGCATTATCTCTATGTTTGTAAGTTAACATACCATTTTACAGTGATTTTTTTTTTTTTTTTTCAGGCTAGGGGACTTCCAAAAATTGACAAAATATGGAGCTCGCCCGTTACCTTCCTTAATATTCCAGGCTACCATGTATAGAGCCTGTGACTTTTTGGGCCCGGCAGGGACCGGACACTTATATTCACAGGGCCCTATATACTGCCTTAATGATCAGATAAACATCAAATGAGTAGAGAGAGAGAGAGATTGTTAACACCTGATCTGAAAAACTGGAGGGGTGGCCAGAAGTATACAACAAGGTGAGAGGTTCCTACAGGAGATAGGAGGAGGAGTGAGAGATGGTGTGTGCAGCATGCGCGGTGGTGCAGCACGCTCAGTGGCTGGGAGCCACAAGAGAGACTGGAGTCATATATATATAGAGATTATTCCAGCTGACTAACTGTGATAATACCTTGTGGTTCCCCTGGGAATCCAATGGAAGGGAAAGCTCTATAGCAAGGTTGTGGCCCGTTGCCACAGCATGTTGCTATCAAGGTACATGCAACCGTCATTCTGGAGAGGCCTTAGCAACGCTGCCTGAGTCCTCCCCCCCCCCATTGCCCTCCCCCACCCCTCAATCTTCTAACAATGGCCACCCATAGAGGACTGCTATATATTCACATCACCTCATTAGTATGAGGATCACTACCGTGTGGCCGGGCGACAGAGAAGGGTATGAGAAGGGATACCCCCGCCTCATCTCAAGAGGTGGGGCAAGGGCCTACAAAACCAACCTACAGACAGGGACACAGCCTGAAGAATACGTTCTTTCTGGTCCAAGGAAGCCCAGGGTAAAACTGTCTTCGTCAAGGTAAAAAATCATTCATTTATTGCAAACGAAATGTCACTTGCCTGTTTACAGTTCACATACATGACATAGCCACAGGAATATGACATATTTTATAGCATAGGCCCCCACAATACAGACAAGAGGCACTTTGGGACAATAGTAATCAGTTAGTGAGGTGCAAGTTCTCACACTTTGTTGGGACCCATTTGTGTACATTCCATTCTGCATAATGTGTCAGGCATAGGAGAACAGTGCAGTTGGCCCCTTCTGGGAACCTAGGTAAGACTTTGGCTTTGGCGTGTAAGTCACGTAAGGGTTCACGGGATCCATCATAATGCCTTAAATTGCCTTGAGAGGCTTTCCAAGGCACGGAGCGGGGCCAAATCGCTACCCTAACTTTCAATAACTGTTTCATGCACGTGGGAGGGGGGGGCACGGGCACACGGGAGTTTTTTTATAACGGTCAGTAGCGATTTACCCGCCCACGGGTGGTAGTTGTAATACGATTTCCAGGGATTTCCCTGTAATTATACTGTCGTAGCAGAAAAGTGCCAGCGTAGCGGACAATCTACATGTTCAACCAGGTTTTAAACCAAACAATCATAATCACGAAACTACATGGTTTTCGGGTCTACTAATGACGAGAATCTCAAACTTACCCTTCCCCCCCCCCCCCCCCCGGGGCCCTTTTAGCATACTAGTATCATTCCTGGCGAAATGAACCAGATCTCAATGGCAACCCCTCGTCCTCTCTTTCGCAAGAATCTCTGGTCGTAGTCGCAATTTCTGGCAAAGTCTCTAAATGGTTTTTCACGCCTTGTACGATAGTTTTTCGTCACGTTTCCTGGAGGAAGTTTGCGTGAAGGCTTTCTCGACCACCTACGTGGAAGTTGGGAGGAGTGCGTATTTTTTTTCCATTTCATGTTATTTAAGCTTAGTGTTTCGCCGCTGGCGTGGTAAGTCCGCGCCGTTTCTGTGTGGTTAGGCTTGTTGCCGAACAATAGGTTATAGAGTCGAGTCTAGCGGTATAGGTTCGGGTACTTGCTACCGTTAGGCGCCGTTACTTTGTATGCGTGGCATACACGGTGGGCGCCGGTTTTCAACACTCGTAACTGTTTCCAATGTTCGTAATGCATATCTGAAACAATTTTTCTCTGCTTTTAATGGCCAGAAACTATTTGAACACATATTTGCATGTTTCAAACCATTGAGTGTCAAGTATATGCTACGAAGTTAAATCTCCGAACCTGTAGGATAAAATAAGAATAACAATAATAATAATTAAAATCATACACAGTTCTTATATAGCGCATATACCACAATTAATTAGAGTGGGAAGAGAAAAGAGAGCGTAGTGATCGTGTTAATAAATGTGAACCAGCCCGCCCGCCCGGTGAATGGGAAACAAGTACTCGCGAGTGCCATCGTGCCCGCCCGCCTGTTTGCCCGCCCGCCCGCGTGCATGGGAAACACGATTGACAGGGAGTCTGGGACTCCGTCATCATGGATTCGAATATATAATATTCATTATTCTCCCACCTCGTATGTGAATGTCAGATAGTAACACTAGACCACAATGAAAAAAGTGTCAAATTCATTCTGTAGTAGTTAGGATAGTGGCCATTGGTTGGACAGGAGTTTTATAGCGGTGTCCAGGTAGTTTGATTGGCTATTACATGGACCGGAACAGGGTCACTGACATGTCAGAGACATGAATGCAATATTCATGGGCATGACGCTCTTCTGCCTAGGTCTGATCCTGTCACAACTCTGTCTGCAAGTTGATCTGTGACATGTTATGGCATATATACAGTCACTGGCAGGCCCTGACTAAGTCACCATGTCGCAGGCCCTTGTCTTGCCAGAGACCTGAGTAATTGGCAGCCTGACCACTGTCAGGCCTGAATAGTTCTGACCATGTCATAGTCCCGTCTTGCTGTGGACTGTGACATGTGCATGCCATGGTTGGCATCAACTACCACTGACAGGCCCTGAATGGGTGTTGACTAGCATCACAGTCTTGTCTTGGCTGTGACATTAGTATCATTATGCAGTCACTGGCGGGGCGGCCCTACTAGGTCCGACATTTCACAATTCAATTCGTCCCAACTCACCTTTTAAGCTCATCTAATAGCAGTTGCCCTAGTAACTCCATCTTACCGGGCTACTTTTGCAACCTCACCCCCAAGAAGAGGGGGTACCGCTCTCTCCTCCGATCTATCAAACTCCATGCATGATTGACCACCCTTGTAGGGACACGTTTCTTATTTTGCCGTTAGTAACGAGCAGTTTCTATCTTAGGTCTCGACTTTCCTATGTTATTGTTCACAATTTCTGGACCCAAACCGGAGTATAAGGATTTTATACGGTATTATTACGTGGAATATTCACTTTGCACAAAAAATTTTGAAGCATAAGTAGCTTCTCTTTTCGCGCTTCAAGAAGGTGGGATATGGTCGCTAGTTAATACCCAAACCCGTAAGTTTTGGGGAGACTGTCTTGCTAGTGATCTGTGACATGGCGGCGTATTATACGTCACTGGCAGGCGGCCCGATAGGTTTGACCATGTCACAGGACCTCCCCCCCAGTCTCCAGAGGCATGTGAATGGTCATGCCATGGTATGTATCATCGTCACTGGACCTGTCTTGTCAGTGGACGTGACATGGACCCATGTCATGGTATATGCATCCTGACCACTGAAGGCATATATTTGAGGGGAAAAGAACTATGATCCATGTTGTTAGCATCTATTCTTACTCCCAGTCTAGCTACATGTAGCGGGGCTGGATGTCATGTTGGGCTGAGAGGGGGATACTAGATTCCTTTTGTACAACCACCACTCCACACATCCTTGGTAACTGCTGACAGGATCGTGTATCTAATTCCATGTGTTCTCAGCGAGGCCGGGATGGTGAGGTAGCTACCTGATTCGCTACTGCCAACTGCGCATCTTTAGGCACATGGGCGCCTCCCGGAGGACAGTCCTGCCACCGTATCTGTGTGAAAGTCTCCGGTGGGTTTGGAGCCGGACTTCCAGGGGACACTCCCATAGCTATGGTTGGCGCAGCTAGCTTCAAGGGTACCTCAGGAGTTCGGGGGGACAGTTAGGGGGGATGAGCCAGGCCCATAGAATGGTCGCTTGCCAGAGGACGGCCGTTTCAAAACGATCATTAGTGGCGGTGGGGATGTGGCTAGGTGCCTCCCAGGTATGTATTGTCACAAAAACAAAAAAATTAAAATAAAAAAGAATCCCATGAGAGGAGACTCACAATGTTCTGTTTTTGGTAGCACCACGCTCCTTGAATGAACCTAATTCCTTAGAAGAGTTGGCTAGCTATTAACCTATTGAATTTCTTTCTTTTATAGGGAGATCTCTGTGGCGCTACAGTCAGGACCAGCCAGCTTGACAAGGACATTCCCCAAGGGATCTGAACAAGCTGTTGAAGCTGGAGGCATTCAAGTTCAACGACCTCATCGGGATGTTTGAAATGAGGACAGAACGGAGACATGTACTTCTTTGAGATAGCAAAGTTGAGAATTATTATCAAAAATGGTCTGGGTAGGGGTCGAGCACGTAACCAGCCTGTCCGGAAGGTTTGCAAGGGGACCACTAACGTTAAGGAAGCTACCAAGAGTGGGCCTTCACGTTACCTTGCCATACCCCCGCACCTCAAATGCTGTGGTGGGCCCACCTATCTCACGATATCTGGATTCATTGGGGTCTTTCCCACGATGTTTTCCTGTTTTTTCTCTTACCTTTACCTTTGATTTCTGGCTTTTGGTCTGTCAATCTCTTGTCTGGAGGGGAGGAGGTCTAGAGCGACAAAAAAGTTGTGTGATTTATTTGAACTTGAATTACGAAGGCCTGCCCCTTCTCAAATGTCTGGCATGAAAGCCAGTGTAGTATCAGTGCTCGAGACCTCAAGGACATACATAACATCGTACAGTCATGTATCAACATGGAATCCATGAAAAGACTGAGATTTGCTGTCTTCATTCGTACATATCAAAGAGTCAATGGAAAATTACCATACTTCTTTTTCAGGATGAAGCTGTAACGTTTTCTTGATACATGAGTGTGGTACAGATGCTGAGGCTGAATTATTACAAACTTTGGCTCGGCATGAAAGCACTGAATAACATTAAACATTGTCCATGGGTTTGGTACCACTCATCAGCTGTAGTTTCTTGTCATACAGAGATGCGAGAGGGGGAGGGTTGATGATGGCCACCTTGTTTCATAGTAAGCAGTTACATTTCATAAGGTGTATACCATGCTGTACCCTGCCGGTGAGTCACATGGTCTAGTGATTATGATTGAAAACCACAAATTGTGGATTGGATCGGAGGAGGCTTGTTGGATTTTTATTCTGACTGCAGTGGGGAATCTATGCAGTACTGACAGTGGTGGGATGTAGGTGTGTAGGTATGTGTGTAGGTATGTGTGCATGTGTGTGACGCTGGCTTGTGAAGAGCAAACTCGACCCCACCTGGCTAGGTGAAGCATACTTAGGATGTGGGTTCCCCATGATGGTAATGATCCCTATTGTTTTGGGGTGGGTTGAAGGTCATCTGAGGTCATGAGGTCAAATCTGAAATCTGGGAAGAGGAGAAGTCCCGAAGGCTTGGTCCAATCAAGATGACATTTGATGTGTAGCGTTCTTGTGGTGAGTACAGAAACCCAATTGTTCTTGGTTCAGTTTGGGGTGAAATTTGGGGAAAAAAATGGGGGAAATGTGAAAATTGATATTGGGCCTTTTTTGCTTGAAGAGATACCTGACCCCACCTGGATGGTGAAGTCAAACGTGGTATGTGGGTTCCCCATAAGACTACATGATCTCTATTGTTTGTAGTCAGGTCAAAAAGTAATCTAGGGTCATTAATACTTTAAACACGAGAAGTCCCGAAGCTCTGGTGGATCAGGTTGAAAGGTGGTATGAGCTCAGCGTCTTATGGGGAGTACAAAACCCCATTTAACAATTTTTGGGTTGGGGGTTGTAGACTGGAAATCATTTATGGGAGGAAGATTAGGAAATGTGAAAATGTGATTTTCTCATACTCGTACCAATCTAGGTTTGGTAAATAGATAACTCATGCTTGGTTAATTTGGTAATTTTTGGGGGGGTTCAGGGCTGCCACATACGGCGCTCGCTACTCTTCAAAGTCACCTCACAAGGTACAATACTTTTCACACGTGGGTGGCGTCGAACATTGCAGGAGGCCATCCTGTCCAACAGCATGCGGAAAAGTCCTCAGGGCTTCCAGTGGGAGCCGACTCGCAATCAAGTTTTGCAGTCGGAGCTTCTAACGACTGAGCTAATCCGCCTCACTGAGGCTTTGGCATGAGCCGCATTATCTCTTAACGATCTCCGTTGATCAAAAACTTGTCACACATGTCTCAAGGAGAAAAGGGTGTGTTTCTTGGCATGGTTAAGGATAAGCTCATTCGCACAAATCATGAAATTCTCAGATTCAGCAAAACTGGTGGGTGGGATTGTGGACGAATCAGGTCAGTTGAGGTATTGAGTACAATTTTCATGGTTGATCAAAGTTTTTGCTGGGTTATCCTAATGCACCTTACTTATTTCTACCGCCCCCAACAGAGTCACAATTCTACATCTTCAATGGCCTGGGTATCGGCCAGGGCCCTTCCAAACCAGGCATCTTCTACGGTGCACCGTGAAGTGGCTGCCGTTACTGTTCCAGTGGGACAGATGACAAGATTTACTTCTTACAAATAGCGGACTGATCTCAAGTAAAGCTCCGAGGACTTGCTCTTGAGGGTAAGCCTCAGCTGGTTTCCCCGGGAAGGGAGAGCCGATTGGCTGGGCTGTCCTCCCAATATGGTCGCCAGTGTCTGGCTCTGCCGAACCAGTCACTAAGCTCATTGCTGATTGGTTTACTGTTTGGTGTTGTGATTGGAGTAATCGTGCGGAAGTCTTCCTAACATGACCAGGACTGAACAGCCTCTAGCGTCACTATGTTGCGTTTAGGAAATTGCATGGACAAGTGTGTTTCGAACAACAACCATTTGAAAAAAGGGACTTTATGTCTTTCAGGACTGGAACATTTTCCCAGTATTCTTCACTATAGATATTTATAATAATTGTTTATTCCGGTGCAGTATAAAAGAAACTTTTTTAAAAACCATATCATTCCGATGAAGGATTGTGCCTTAATAGTTGATGACAAATTGCACTTTTTTATATATCAACTTAAAAATATCCTGAAGGTACTAAAATAGAGCACAATGGTGCTGTAGCTCAAAACTGCTCGATTACAGATGATGTACATTTGGGATGAATGTCAGGATCATAAGGTCAAGGAGGCAGTTTCAAACATGGGCCGATTGTGCCCCGTTAGTCTTCTGACCTGATCTTATATGCCCAAAGTTGTCTTAGCAGTACAAAAATATTCCACATAATGGGTACCTGGCCAACAGTCAAACGGGCCATGGTCATTTAAATCCTGGGCTCCCTGACGGCTCCAGATTAGAACATCAGTATAACTGCACTCAGCACTGTGCAACAGTTTAGGAGGATACAGTTTGTGCAGTATTCCATATATTGGGCCCTGGGCTCAAAGTTCCAAATACCGCCAATGGCCCTCTACCCAAGGATGTTACATGGAACTCGTTAATGAAGAAAATCAATGAAGACTCGTGGAAGGAGATGCATTTCAAGTACATTGTGTGAAAAATTAATCAAATGGGCCCACGGGCCCAGAGTAGACCTTGAACCAAAATTCCTGAACACCCCAAAGGTGCGCTGTTAGATCATCATTATGACCGAGATCCAGCTCTGGCAAAAAATTTTGCTAAGGGAGAAGAAGCATTTTGTGTAATTCCACATGATGGGCACTAGACTTATTGAGAGGAGCCCATATCTTGATTTTCTTGGTGTCCGGCACCTGCAACAGTTCTATCCCTTGGAGTTTGTTGCAGTAACGTACAGATACGATACAGATAGGGCTCACATTGGCCTTGGGACCTAAATTCTGGACCATGAAGGCATGGCAATTGGACCACATGATGACTGAACATGAACACGGGGAAACAAAATTGTAGGAGATACAAGATTTGCATTCATATGATGGGTCCTGAGGCCCGAACTGGGCCTTGAGCCGAATCCCTGAACACCCCCAACGGCCCTCTACCCAAGAACCATCACTTGTAACATTGAAGATCATCAATTGGATCTTGTGAGAAGAAGATGGCATTTCAAGTACCATTGTGTGACATTTCATAAAATGGGCCCACGGCCAAGTGGGACCTTAGACCACGAATCCGAAACCCCTCAGGTACGGCTGTTATACCATCATATGCCGAATGTCCAACACTGGGCACTGAAATTCGTAAGAGGCGAATCATTTGATATTCCACATGACGGGCATTTGGGACCTAAAATCCCTGGGCACCTGAAGGTACAGCTATTGGACCACCATATGACTGAACATCCGCACTGTGCCACAAACTTTGTAGGAGAAGTTACAAGATTTGAGGTATTTCATATAATGGACACTAGGGCCAAAACTGGGCCTTGAGCCCAAAGTTCCTGTTAATGAAACACCCCTATGGCCCTCCACCAGGACCATAACATGTAACTTGAAGAACATCCATTGAATTTTGTAGGGAGGAGATGCCTTTCAAGTAACATTGTGTGAAAATTTATGAAATGGGCCAACGGGCACAAGTGGGACCTGGGCCAAAAATTCCTGATCACCCGGAAGGTACGGCTGTGTAGAGGACCATCATTATGACCGAACCATCAGGCAGAACTGTGCACCAAAATTTGTAGGAGAATACATTTTGAAATTTTACACATAATGGCCTATACGCCCCTTTAATTGACCTTTGACATTGAATTCACAAAGTCAAACAGGCCACATGGGTTCAATAAACATTGTGTCCAAGTTGGTCCAAATCCACCACAGAAGGACGTGTTGGAGGCCAAAAAGGCAATGTCAACACTGGATAGATAGATAGAAGATAGAGTGACAGCAGATTCCAATAGCTCAACCAGCATAGCTGGTTGGGCTGACTAAAAAAGAGCAACTGAGCTTAAAAGCCAGTTCGTATTCTAAGTGCCCATGCTCACCACAGAACACCAGTTCGGGAGGGGAATAAACAAGATTCGGTCAGATCCCCCATAGCAATATCATTAAAGCTTATTTTTAAACTGTTCACCACTGTTTGAAAACGCAACCAATTCAGCCCATGTTTTGGAGGTTATTGTGAAGTAGGGGGGGGAATCTCCATGGATGGCAGGGATTGTAATTCTGCAGGGAGTAGTTTTGAATTGATCATTATGCACACTCTACATTCAACGTCGAAAACTGCAGTCATTCCGCTATGGCTTTGACACAATATCATTATCATCTCATTAACGTAATCCGTAACTGGCTTATTTAGTCATTATGAAAGTATTTCAATATGGGGGAGCATTTCAGCAATATTTAAGGGGAAAAACAATGACATCAAGACAAAACCCTATCAGGCCAATCGAATATGATCGAAGCAAGTGTTCCCTGATACAGCAGCACATGGTTATCTTTTATGTGAGCTCATAAGGATGAATATGTATGTATGTTAGTAAGGTGATGGCTTAACTAAATCTACATTTTATAATCTCTATTTTTTTCAACATGTGAAACATTGTGAATAATGTGTCTTCCAAAAACAAAGGTGTATGCAGTCCGAAAAAATATGAGTAGGATGCTTCTTTTCTTATGTAGGCATTATTAGAATGGTCATCTGGATGTTGTGAATGAAATGAAATGAGTTTCGCACATCGTATATTTGATATGATGTCATTAATGATTCTAGAGAATAACAACTTCTTTACTGAAGCAAACAATATTTGTTTTATTTTTTTTTTTTTTTATAAGGACATGGTGTGTGTGCTGCCCCACTTTTTTAATAGGGGGGCTTTATGTTAAAGATTTTCAGAGATTGGATACTATATTTGAGCAAGACTTTGAAAATTGGTCTTCAAAGGCAAAAGGCAATCCTGCCTTTATTTGTGTGTGTGTTGTGTGTTGTGTGTGTGTTCGATCCGTGAAATTTTGTGCAGAGACATCCATAGATTACCTCAGAACACTGGAGTTCATATTGAACAAGATGCCCCTTTTGTTATTTAGAGGGTCATTAAGGTTAGCACAGACCAAAAACTTAATTTCTTTAGGCATCTGTTACCAGTGTCCATGCATCAAAAGTGGTTAAGGAGGATTGTAAGTTAGTAGGGGATCAAATAATGTGGCATGAACTGAAATAATCGAAAAAGGTCAATAGGGTAAACAAGGTCAGGCAATCTTCGTTGTCATTGATATCTCGCAAACGATACATTTTAGTGGATGGCGTAATGGAAGTTTTGTTCGGCTAATGAAATACATATGATGACCTACTACTTTTTACCTAACTGACCTTTGGTCATTCATGTTGATTCACCACTCTTTGAGACTAATCAACAAGTACAAATTACTGTGACTCTCTTGTATCAAGTTTACATGCCTAAGAACAGTAGTTGCAAACAATTGCCCTTGCACATACAATAAAATGCATGTAAACTTCTTGGGCAAATATGCCGTAGGTGTTATGTTGGTCAAACTGATTAATGAAACCTTTTTTTTATCTATCCCTGACATACGCTCCCTACCGCCCCCACTCCACCTCTTTCTGGAAATTCTTGCCCCTGGAAATCTCAATTTAATTATGGTTAATTGTGAAAGAGGAAACAATCAAGGAAACTGGGGCGTGATGTCAACTATGTTTGACCCATCAGAAAAATCACCCCCAGCCCCAAAGGTAACTTGGACAATGTATTTTCATAAGATACACGTCAACATATAACACAACACCTTTCTAGGTCACCAACGGCTGAGAATTGGAGTAAGATGTGTTGACAGATGAACAGCCTCTAGATAATATATATAAATCTAAAGATTTTTGTTGTAACAAGAGCTCTTGGTTTGAACTGTGGATGACTACTTGGGGAATTTAATTCTCTGTAGGGGAAAACAGCCAATTGACAAGACCTCATGGTCCTTACCTGACCACTAGGGTTCTGGGGGAAGTAATGGCACTGGTCTTTTCAAGTGGGTTGTAGAATCTGGAAGGCTTACCATTGGCTACAATGATAATTTGGGTATGTGCCGGAAAAAAAACCAGGGCAAAATTAGGGGGAGCCTGGCGGGGAGAAAAAAAAGGGCGTTGGTGGAATGGTGCTACACCAAAATTGTTTAGCAAATAAATTGAGAGAAGGGTGTGTGATCAGTGTGGATCTTTGTAGAACATATCTGAATACTCTAGGGGGGTCATTTTCAAATTGAAGCGAACTGATGAGGTGTGGCGCCAAAATTTACCAGAATTTTAATGACCCGACCCATACTAACAATGATTTACTGTCCAGGAAATACATGCATCATTAATGGTGCACTCGGCAAACTCGCGATTCGCAGAATTCTGTCAGTTCAGCATCAAACGTACGTAGTCTGCATGTGAAGGGCCTCATTTTTGTGGGGTTTTTTTTAAAAGCACAGTAGGCGTCATGGCCATATTTTTTTTCCTGTAGTGTATAGTATAA